>CAJPEX010000236.1:0-73999 GCA_905338405.1 Notodromas monacha | reverse complement strand
GAGTTTCTTGTACTTACTGTATATTGTCTTGGGAAGATTTAATGGTTTCTAGGCCTGAACATATTTTTTTAGGATGCGTTTTCTTGAATTTCATGGGCATTTTCAAGGTTCTGGAACCAATTAAAATTATTCATATACTGACTTTCTTAACGGAAAGAGGGATTTG
Organism: Notodromas monacha; assembly: GCA_905338405.1. Lineage (NCBI taxonomy): Eukaryota > Metazoa > Arthropoda > Ostracoda > Podocopida > Cyprididae > Notodromas > Notodromas monacha. The sequence goes on along the minus strand of CAJPEX010000236.1, from coordinate 73,833 downwards.
GCTTACAAAACCTATTTGGCAAACAAATTTTGTCCAGGAAGCAATTAAGTTTGCAAGCTGAGAACCCACTGTACTGTACCTTGAGAATACGTCACATGCTTAAAACTTCAAATAGGAAACAACAAATTATAACCCAGTTTGTATTTCGTTACAATCAAACAACATTGCATTTGTTTTCTTAGGTCTTCTGGTTTCAAATTTGATATAATTGAACCTCTTGAAAGTTCAATCATTAACTTAAATTCGAGACGTAAATGAAAACCGTGCGGTTTTTCTGCAGCAGATACTAAATATAAGGAGTTTTGTCGGCATATTTGTATTCAACAAAGATTTTTTCGTCAATATTAAATGGCTTATCCATAGCTGCGAAAAAAACAGCGTCCTCTGCAAGGATAAGTAGAAGCTCTGATGGATTTGTATTTGTTTCCTCAGTTTTTCTTATTTCAAACTTGATGAAATTGAACCTATTGAATGTTCAACCATTAAATTAAATTTGAGACTTGCATGAAAAACCGCGAGGTATTTTTTTATAAATGATACTGGATAAGGATTTTTTCTAGAAACACTGGAAATATTCAACAAAGATTTTTCCGCCCCTCTTAAATGTTTTATCCACAGCTGCGAAAAAACAGCCTCCTCTGTATAAGGATTTAAGTAGAAGCTTTGATGGATTTTTCCCACTTTCCCCATCGAACATTCATGAAGGAAACCAGCCATCTTTTATGTTTATTGAGGAACCCAAGAGTCGCCTCAAAAGGAAAACGACGGTTGAAAAGCTTTTGGTGTCACAGGTTTCTTTAGATTGGATTATCTTTTTTTTTCTGGGCCTCGCCAGGGTCGTAAAGGGTAATCTCACGTGATGCATGTCGAGACGGGGCCGATAAACGCGGACATTCGGAACAGGAATAAAAGTAAAAATAAATACCGGACACATGTTTTTCGAGTTGCCATAAAGCTGTTAATTGCTGGCGTATTAATTGTGTGTGTGGGGAAAATACCCGCAATAAACCGAATGAATTTCCGAGACAGCTGGGGAACATGTGCTTGCGCGGTTTCCGCCCCTGAATTTTCCATCAAGGAAAATTATCCATTTTCTCGCTCATCCATTCGTGAACGGAAAAATGCCCGGGAATTTCACCCTCTTTCTTTGCGGCTCTTCACAAAAAAATAAAATACTAATGATGAATTCGCTGCTGCCGAAAGTGGTGCTCAAAAAAATAGAGCTTGCACGTTCTTTTTTTTTTGCGTCATATGTGAACCCAGACGACGTGAGTCGAATTGTCCTTTTCACGGAGGACTTTTATGTCAAGGCCTTTCGGATGGGATTGAATCAAACTGCTGCGGATTGTTTTNTTTTTTTTTTTTTGGGTTCTTTCCCTCGCCTCTTATATTGACTAACCCGGCGACTGTCGGCATTAGTTCTGCTCAGATTCGAAACCGCCTTCCCTCCATCCATGTCAATCTTGTGTCGATGTCTTTGGCAAGAAAAAAGATAATGATTTTTATTTTATTGGGAGACACTAGCGTCTAGGATGGAGTGTCAAGAGACGCCTGGCGAACTGGTGAACGGAGGCAGAAATTTCGCTTTATTCTTCATTCTCCTTAGGAATAGCCTTTTTCCGCGATCCTGGCTATTTCTTTGCTACACAGTACCATATTTACTTGAGTACCACATGCCCTTTTTTCGAGATCAAGTCGATATAATCATTTTACAAAATGTGTTTAAAGGTAATAAGTGCTCAGTATACCGGATCATTATAGGAAATCTTCAACGTATTTCAACGAAGAATCATTTCCAAGAAAAAAAACAATGCAACTGTGATTCATTTTGGGTTCTATGCATCCAATAATTTTGTTTTGATGCATTTTAATTTCCAATATTTTTTCACAAAAAAATATGGTTTGCGCGTCATTTTATTGAAGTTTTAGGATCAGAAAAGCCAGGTTAGCGTGATACGCGAGTGCACGTGCTGGTACTCCAGTAAATAGGCGGGAAATAAGTTTTCCAATGATCTATTATTTAATTTTAATTTTTTTCATTTTTCTCGCGGGAAGTAAGTATGCAAATGTCTGCATTATTTAGATTAATGATTCAAGACTGTATTCAAAATAAAACACCGTGAGGCACCCACATGCGGACCCCTTGACCTGAGGACAATTTGTCATTGGGATACTTATTTTCTCAGAAAAAAATTGATAAAAAAAAGGCCCAACATGGGGACACTGACTCTACATAGGGACATTTTTTGATGAAATTGGAAATACATTTCAGGACAAATTACAAGAAACAGATATTTCCAACCCTAAAATTGATGCAAGAAAAGTTTGTGGGCATTTCTCTCACCAATTTACCATCCATTTAGCTGATTTTTAAAAATTACCTTCAGCATAGAGGGACTTCTACTTATTTTTCCCTTGAATGTCATTTTTGTAGATGACAACATTTCAATGTACAGTACAGATATACACTATTCAATGCTCAAATACAAGAATAACTTAACTTTTACATATGTGACTAAGTTTAAGTACGTCGTTTGTTAAAAAGTCCCTTAAGACTTTTATAAAGAAAGTATTTTGTGGTTAATTTTTAATATATTACATTCAGATACCCTGAACAAGACTTGACTTAGGGACAACACAACTTAGGGGCACTCTTGATGCACCAATCATGTCTGCATCTCAGGGTTTCACTGTATTTTGCTGTTTTTATTATTTATGCAGAGGTTACTCTCGAGAAGAACAATTTCTTAAGTACTGGTATTTCTTCAAGAGATTCGATTTTCTAAAAAAAAATCGTTCCTTTTTTTGTACAGTACTGTATTTATTTTATAGATGGTTTCAAGATATTTTCTCCCAATCAAGATTCTCTCTTCAGCCTCCTGGGCATTTTCTTCGTGCCGGCATTTTCTCCAGAGCCCAATTGAGGGCTTTGAGGAGTCTGGACCCTGTTGATTACTGTAATTCGGTATTGATAATGAATCGCGTCCCGTAATAATTTGCACCTCCTTTTGAAGTTTTCGTAAGCACCGAAGGAAACATCGATGAGTACTGAGTTAGAAACTTCTGTATAATTACAGTGTGACCAATGGTTTTTTTTGACTCAATAAGGACCTACACATAGGAATACACCTTAAAAAAATTACGCTTTGTGCTAAAAGAAGCTCCAATGTAATTATTTAATTAGCTAAGCAAGGTCTATGAGCGGTTTAATCCATGTAACAAACCTTGATAACTGCCTATTATTCTCATTTTTGAGCAGACATTTGGGATTTTAAAATTTATTACTCTTCAATTCAGCTAAGCTTGTGATCTTAACTTTCTGAATTCCAGAAATAAAAAAAAATAAAAACAAGAACCAGTAAAACTCTACTTCTCTTTTTAATTATCTTAAATTTGTTGGGGATCTACAAAGTTTCAGGATTGAACTTTCCGAAATTCGAGTCTTTTCCTGTCAAAATATTGTTGAGTGAAGCAATTTTGGTGCGTGAGTTATGCATTTCCGAAGAAAAAATTTTGAAACGCAGGTTCATTGTGTTAGTACTTTCTTGTGTGGCTGTAATTTGATCAGGTTACGCTGGATTGTGCGTAGAAAACGTAATTGACATCAACTCCTGTAAAGAAAAAAGAATAAAAAATTCACAAACAATAGTACATGAAGATGTGCGCAAAAAATCAGCGCTAAATTCCGAGAGCCAAGTCCGTTCCCTCCTCTTTTCCGGGCCAGTCATGTTTGCTTAACAATATACTGCGTCAAGCAGCAGGAAATACTGAAGAATTTCCTGCATTTTTATCCAGTTGTGAAGAGCGTAACAAGGAAAGTAGGAGTAAAAACACATTTTTCAGCAAATAGAAAGAAAAAACACCAACATTCAAGGGGTTCTTCATCCCTAAGAATTCGTCAAGCTACTTGCACTCGACCGTAGTCGAAATCACTCTTTTTCTTAGGACAAGATAATGTAATCAATTTATCGTGTAATTGGTCCCTAAGTTTCCTCAACGGACCGACCTTTTAAATTTAAAATTAAATCAACTCAACTCGACCAAGACTAACTCGCCCATCAAGGCATCAACTATATAAGGAAGGTACACAAATAATTGGAGAATATTCAATGTCTCTCAAGACTTCAGTCCTATTTCCAGTGAAAATTGGATAATTTATCTGCTACTTAACGTTGAAAACGAGAAGGCTCCTGAAGTTTCAACTGTGAAAGAATGCCAATAATGGCTTGTATCCCAGAGATGCAAACAACGAAGTGAGTCGCAGGAAAAACACTCTGTTTTTGTGGAATTAATCAAATATCCTGTTTCTGTCGGGTGAAACACGTTTGGACGTCTTTGTTTTCACTCCTGCAGACATTGTTACATTTTGCTAATAAAAATCATTGTCTTAACGGTTGAAACGTTGGCAGGATGTTTATATGTTTACTTGGGATGTCCTGTACCCAACATGGTAGCCCAATATTTTTTTCGTCACGAAGAACAGTATTCAAATCTGATTTTCCGGAAAGATGACTGCCCAAGTAGCTGAAAAACGGAATGTATCAATTTCCAGGAGCAGTTGTGAAGTTAATTCGTAGAGACTCGGGAATAATTGAATTAAATAAATAATTCGGCTGCTCAGAAAGGTGTGCGTACCTTTTTTTTAGCCTTTCTAAATCTCTAGAACTGACGAAATGAGAAGCAATTTTTTCCCTTCCTAAATCATGTGATGAGCTTTAAAACATTTCAAGTTTCGCTTCTTAGTTGAAGACGGATAAATCACTAGAAATCCCGATGTTCCAGCGCTCNTATGCATTTCCGAAGAAAAAATTTTGAAACGCAGGTTCATTGTGTTAGTACTTTCTTGTGTGGCTGTAATTTGATCAGGTTACGCTGGATTGTGCGTAGAAAACGTAATTGACATCAACTCCTGTAAAGAAAAAAGAATAAAAAATTCACAAACAATAGTACATGAAGATGTGCGCAAAAAATCAGCGCTAAATTTCGAGAGCCAAGTCCGTTCCCTCCTCTTTTCCGGGCCAGTCATGTTTGCTTAACAATATACTGCGTCAAGCAGCAGGAAATACTGAAGAATTTCCTGCATTTTTATCCAGTTGTGAAGAGCGTAACAAGGAAAGTAGGAGTAAAAACACATTTTTCAGCAAATAGAAAGAAAAAACACCAACATTCAAGGGGTTCTTCATCCCTAAGAATTCGTCAAGCTACTTGCACTCGACCGTAGTCGAAATCACTCTTTTTCTTAGGACAAGATAATGTAATCAATTTATCGTGTATAACCAGGGATTCAAAGGAGTTGCCTGGCTGGAAAATTTAAATTTTAATTTAGTTGAGTTGAGCTGGTTCTGATTGAGCGGGTAGTTCCGTAGTTGATATATTCCTTCCATGTGTTTATTAACCTCTATATTCAATGTCTCTCAAGACTTCAGTCCTATTTCCAGTGAAAATTGGATAATTTATCTGCTACTTAACGTTGAAAACGAGAAGGCTCCTGAAGTTTCAACTGTGAAAGAATGCCAATAATGGCTTGTATCCCAGAGATGCAAACAACGAAGTGAGTCGCAGGAAAAACACTCTGTTTTTGTGGAATTAATCAAATATCCTGTTTCTGTCGGGTGAAACACGTTTGGACGTCTTTGTTTTCACTCCTGCAGACATTGTTACATTTTGCTAATAAAAATCATTGTCTTAACGGTTGAAACGTTGGCAGGATGTTTATATGTTTACTTGGGATGTCCTGTACCCAACATGGTAGCCCAATATTTTTTTCGTCACGAAGAACAGTATTCAAATCTGATTTTCCGGAAAGATGACTGCCCAAGTAGCTGAAAAACGGAATGTATCAATTTCCAGGAGCAGTTGTGAAGTTAATTCGTAGAGACTCGGGAATAATTGAATTAAATAAATAATTCGGCTGCTCAGAAAGGTGTGCGTACCTTTTTTTTAGCCTTTCTAAATCTCTAGAACTGACGAAATGAGAAGCAATTTTTTCCCTTCCTAAATCATGTGATGAGCTTTAAAACATTTCAAGTTTCGCTTCTTAGTTGAAGACGGATAAATCACTAGAAATCCCGATGTTCCAGCGCTCAGATTATCTGAAACTCTTCAAGCACTGATCTCTTTTACATTTTTTTTGCAAGCATTTTAGAATATCTAAGGCGTATATAGCGACAATAACTGGTCACAGAAGATCATTTTTCTAAGATTTTCGTGATGAGTTTCGTATTACTTTTGATCCCGAAATCCTTGCGACATGTCGAGCACCGCCCAAGTGTCCAAAAAATGAAGCACATTTTCTTTTTTCAAAAGCACGGCTGATTCCTTGTGAACGAAGAATTTGTTTCCTTTTTTCAATGTTTATTGCTGGGATTGGGTCACGCTTCTTTGGTTTCTGTCTCTCCTAAATAAACTTGATATCGTGCCTTAACCTTACGATCTCGACCTGACCTAATAAATAATAACAAAAGCGGGGCATGAATCATGTAACCCGAGAGCCTGACTTGAGGTCAACAGGATAGCCACAAAACCGAGGCTCAGCCAAAATGAATACCACCGTTTACCGTAAAATAGTCAAGCACGTGCAGCCTGAAATTATTCCGGAGATTCAAACGGAATGATACCTTGAATAGATCCATCAATGTTGGGTCCCTGTGGCACCCCATAAGAACCCACCGGGGCTCAGTAATCGTAACTTTTTTTTTTTGTACCTTGCGGTTCCCTGGGCAGCCAGCGAATGGCGCCCCCGAGGCCTCCAAAAAATTCGGTAAAACCCTTCGGAAAAAACTTGTTCCTCCCGCCTCGTAATTCTCTCGTCTCAGATCCCAGATGCGAGATACTAGATGCCGAACCTCGCCCAGAGTTACCAGCGGTTACGAGAATGTCTCCTTGAATTGGCAAAACAAGTATTCAGCCTCGGAAGAACAGAACAGAAAAGCAATAAATGAATCACGTTGATGTATTTTCACGTGTTCCGAATACTTTGAAAAGAAGGGTGGGTTTCATTGCTAAGCTTTTATATAGACTAAATTGGCACGAAAAAGACGAAATCGGGTCCGAAAAATTAGCAGACGAGTAATGAAATATTCCGAGGAACTGACGATGTTTCCCAATGCTTCCACGATTTTTTTTTCTTCTTCACGAGGTTTTCTGGAATTTTGAATTTTTTTATTTTATTTATTCAGTTGAAATAACTCAGGGGATCGAAATGCAACTAAAAATAAAATGAACGCATCAGGTACTTGATAAGAATAAATGTGATGATTAGCTTCGTAGTGTGAAGAGAATTTTGACTAAAGACTATTCTTTTGTTTGTTTTTTTTAGCTGGAGACAGATCATAATAAATCGGTGGAGATTCAAACTGATAATGATGAGAATTTTCTGTTGTTGCTCTATTGCTAATCCAAAAATTCACACTCCAATACGGGAACATTTTCTTGAATATGAGCTGTAATATTTTTTATTTATTCCTTTTTTCCATTAGGTTGAATCATCCTCGATCTATTTCAGCTGAGCGTTTCATAGGAAGAAAAACTTTTTAGAATTGAGGGAACAATTCCAAATCTGAAAATCAGAAGACCTTGATCAATCACTGTCTATATTGGATTCATCAGAGCAGGTGAGTGTTGGATCAACACTACCCTGCAAATTTTATTGCACCTCACATGCAACCCTTCGATTCTGCCAAGACTGGCATCATTCAGAGATCTCAGAATCAGCGCCGCATAGAAAAAAAAATTGCATCCGGTGGCAAGACTGGAGCGATATTCGAATCTAAACGACCCCGGGCCATGCGAAGGATATGAAGAATACACGCATTAGGGGAGGCACGTAAATTCCGAAAGCGCGAATGCACGCGGATAATTGAGTGCAAAGAATGCGGGTCTTAATCCGGGGTTCACACCCGCGATAAAACCCCACTGCGCTGCTGTTGGAACCCTCGAGTTCCCTTCCCGGAAGGTTTTCCGGTGGGTGTGGAAAGGGCAGAAGCGACGGAGGCGTCGTGTCGAGAGTCCGATTTATGTGCCTTGTGCACCGATTCCCGGTTGACGTTCGGTACGTGCTTGAATGTGCTGCGATTAAACCAGGGTTGCCGACGGGGCGGAACCCCAAGACTTCGACTGGGATGACTTGCATTGCCACTGCATAATTTTCTTTTTTTTTTTATTGCGCAGCTCATCCCTCATTTGAACTGCAGTACTGTACTAGAAAACCTATCCAGGCCGATTTCAGAGACACTCTATGAACAAAACGTTGAAACGCGAAGTTTTAAAGTTAGGCAATATGGCATTTTGCGCAGCTTATTATCCGATGAAAATTGTTTCTTGACCTCATTATTGAAACTGCTCATGTTTCATAGCTGCAAGACAATCCCAAAGAACTTGTGAAAGCATTCATACAATGTGTGTCTATTTCCTTGGTTTTATCAAAGCAGATATCATTCAGAATGCAGCCCCAAATAAATCAAACAAGATCGCTATCTAATTGGAGTTTAGATTAAAAAAGTAATTCAAAAATATAAATGCATTAGTCTCAAGATGTGTGGGGATTAACTGAAAATGCGAAATAGTCAATTTTTTAAAGTAGGGAGGTTCACTTTGAAAGGTTTAAGTTTTAGGTTCAATTCCTGTCTCGCAGCAAGCAGACAATCAATTGAAGATTTACATTGTTTTCAAGCATTTGGCTAAGCGATTTTAATCTGAAAGCTATTCAAGTTTCATATTGAGTTTTGGTATACTGTACGTATGTCAGCACAATTCTATGAATTTTCTCTGCAAATAATTTTTTTATTTTCACAGAAATCATATTAAAGGGTACTCACACAAGTGGGAAGTCTGAAGAAATATCTTCAAATTTTCAAGAAATTATTTGTCAATTTTCATCTTTTAAATGCGTATTACAGTATAGGAAGTATGATGTTATAGTCAATCTTGAGAAAATGTCAACACCTGAAATCAAATGTATTACTTTACATGAATGAATGAATGAACAAACAGAACACTTTATTTTCCACTTTTCAGCGTTCACAAGGTTCAATCAAGATTTCCACAACCAAACCCCCTTTCCCACCCAACCCAAATCCACTCAATGACATTTAATCACTTCAGAGCAGGAAAGTACAAATTGATAACAAAAATAGAAGAAAATACAATACAACATGAAATACAACTGGACATCTTACATGTATGCATACACCCATTCATTCCCTGGCATTGGAAACAAAATATATGTAAATATTAATTTAAAGCACAAGGTCTTCAGCTGGTTTCTGTATGAGGTTTAGTTGAATGAACAAATTAGAGAGAATCTTTGATGAGAAATCATATAAGGCAAACAGTTTATCTTGATCCTTTAAGATACTGTACATGAGTTTATATGAACAAAAGTTCTGAACTCCTTTTCTGGTCATCTATAGTCCCTGTAATTTTTGTAGCAAGCTATTTGATTCCAGCAATTTATTTTGAAGTATGAGGGGTGTAATTAATTATCACCTGTATATGGATCAATTGAATGCTGGTGCAAGACCATAAATAAGCACAAGATGATTCCCGATACTGTGGTCATCTCTGCTGTCAACTATGATCTATGAATGCCAAACCTATCAATAATATGCCTCATTAACCGCTGGGCATCAACTAAATTATTGGCATGACCAATCAAACTAGTTCGCACAACAGTTATCTCTTTCTACTCCCTATAATCTCAAAAGCAAAACAGTTATTGCATTCTAAAGAGGAGTGAACAACATTAAACATTTAAGTTATGCTTCCATTTCCTTGACAACAAATTTTCCACATATTTGAGTTGGGTGAGATGTTCTTCCAAGGTCCAAGAAATACACAGATCCATTCTTTGTGCTGGAGGTCTCATTTCCTTGCCATGCTATGCCAAGAAAACTTCCAACTTCCTTTATTTCACCAAGTTTTTAATTGCTGTTCTTTCCTACAACAACCAGAATCTTCCATAGAAATATTTCTTTCAAATATTGGCTTCAGGAATTTGACAGCAAAGAGTGGTTTCCATTGCACAGCACTACAGTACTTTGAAATTTTTTGAAACACTAGCCTGTTTTAATTTGACCAAAGGTAATCAATACTAGCCTAAGTTTGTTTGGATGACCTCTATACAATGAAATATGGCAATGTCCAAAAGGCCCACAGTTAATTCCTTGGCTGAAGGTTCAGAATAATGTAGACCTTTTTGTTTGTTCTGCAAAAGGTTTCTGCGCAGGAAGAAATGTCCCATTACTTCACTTTGAGACTTGGGTTATATAGTTGGACTATCTCTATGATAATCTTGTCTGCAACAGAATTTTCTGCATAATCGTTGTCAGGTCCCATATGGTTATATAGGGTTCTCTCTATCTTTGAGGGATTCTCTGCAGCAAAATTTTCTCTACAACGGATTTTTCTGGTCACTTGGATTTTGTTACAGAGAAAGTCCACCTTTATCAACCAATTCCGCTTTTCAAGTTTCGCGAAAAAATTGCTGCAAGAGGGTTAATTTTTCATGGATCATGTAATATTCTGTCCCCATCTTAAAGGGGTTCTCTGCAATAAAATTCTCTCAACAATGGATTTTTTTTCTGGTCCTTTGAATTTTGTTGCAGAGAGAGTCCACCTGCATGAACCAATTCCGTTTTCCAAGTTTAGCCAATAATTGATGCAAAAGGGTCATTTATGATCCGTGGCTTCTTTTTTTTTTTAGCTTGGGAGAATGAAGGAAGTTGTAGGTATGAGGCGGGTTATTGACAGGAATATATTCCGGCCGTTGGCAAGTCTGGCGAGGCAAGACTTGCGGTGCGAGAGGCCGCGGCCAGTAATGAAGAAATGCGTTTGATAGCCATCAGTGGGGGCCCTGAAACGCGTTCCATTAATTTCGCCGCGATTCCAGTCAGTCGTCGCTCGTCCTGCAACTCGAACCGCATCCACATCCGCCCCGTCATCCATCTTCCGACGGTCCACCAGCCATAACGTAACTCCTTTTTCTCTCCCCGCTGCGAGGATCATCGCCGGGTTGTTTCCTCCGCGGGGCCCGTCACGGGTTCTCCTTCTTTTTCTCGGTCTTCTTCCGCCTTGGTTCCGCGATTCCCTCCCCCACGGCCGGGTCCGAAACCGGACCGGCACAACTGATCGGGAGTGAATTCCTTCCTCATTCCAGCTGCAGGGGAGGAACCCGCCTCTGGGAATCCAAGATGCCCTTCTTAGGTATGTCCGTGTGTCTCAAACTCTACATTGCTGTACTTGAATAGTACCACTCCGTAAGGGGGGGGGGGGTATTTGAAAGCTAGCCTGATGAGCATGGCATGCGCTATATTGCCCAATTTGGAAGAAATCAAGTTCAATGCTTCAGAATTCATACAGCATATACAGCGTGGACCAAGAAAGTGAACAATTTTTAAAATTAGAATAGCTCAGTAGAAAATTGAGCTGCAGCCACAAAACAGAACAAAAAACACAAAATGAAAGTTAGATCAATTTCCTTTCAACTGGTAACTAGTCCTGCAGCCCATGAATCCCTAAAACAGCTCTGGAGAAGCAGCATTCTAGTGGAAGAAGTTGCCTGGCAATTTTTTTTCAATGGATGTTTTCATTCAAATGGTTTTTTGACCATGCAAATTTGCTATGGCACTTGGGACCAAAAAACCATACATCATTTGATTGGTTTTTTGTTGCTGTAACTTGAATTGCTGCTGAGCCATTTCAAGTAAAAAATCAGTTCACTTTCTTGACCCACACTGTGCAATAGGTGAATAGGGCTTATGGAAATATTCCCTAAATTTCTTCACAAAACTGATGAAGCCATAGAATCTTGTTACAACAAGCCTCAGTAAAACAAGTAATTGCTTCCAACAAATTCATTTTTATGGCCCTTTCCAATAGGCAAACTATTATTTGGGTTTATTTCTCCCAAACAAGATTTTGATTACAATGAAGCATTTCTATGGCCCCAATGGCTTTTTTTTATCAATGCTTTACTGCACATGTGTCACAAATGGGTATGCAATGCACAAGTAAATGTACAGCCCTTGGCCCCCATGGTGATCAATTCTCGTGTACTGTACAGTATAAGCAAGCCATGTTTTGAACTGTCATACTAACTCTACCAGTATTTATTGTAGAATTCCGAAAGAAGTGCTGTACTGTACTGTATATTTAAAATACAGTAATGTAAGTCGAATTGCCTTTGTTGTTAAGGGATTGCTGTTGTTCCAAGTTCTGCGTTTTAAAGAATTTATCTTTTTGATGAAGACTGACGGTATCTCCGTACTCTTTATAATGAACATTTGGCTTGCATTTATTTGAATCCTTCCTACCATCTCTCAGATTGAATATTGTAACACTGACGGATACTAATGGTGGGAAATACAGAAATATAGGGAACCATTGAATACCAACTTCCACACGGCATGAGGTAGGTGTGAAGTACAAAATATGATGAATCTCATCTCTTCTCTCTGTACATTCTGCGCTTTCGGGATTTTGGGTTAAATGGATTTAAATGGTTAACCTGCCAGTGGAAAACTATGCAGGACTTTGTTGGTTAATTTGTCAAGGTGTTGGATTATTTTTTTGCATTTTGTGCTTTTTCTGTGCATTTTGAGAGACGTGAACGAATTTCAAAGTTGCAATGTGTCTCATGAAAGCAAGTTAAATTTTGTTCAAAGTTTATAACACATGCCCATGCGCAAACCAGACAGGATTTTCAAGTCATCAATCTGACAGGACCTTTGAACAATAAGGACAAGCACACTTCTCAACTATTTTCTGAAGTACCACACGCACTTTTTTTTGTTTGCAAAATCACGGCAGCAAATTGGGGTGTGAGAGGTATGCTGGCATAATGTTTTGTGAAGCAAAAAGTTGCGAAAAATTTGTGATGGTACCCATGAGCGATTATTTTTTGTGAAAATAATGAACATGGAATTCTGCTTGACGCAAATCCAATTCAAATGCTATGCTATTGTATTTATTTATGAGATTATTTTCTTTAATATTATCGTAGGTGGGCTCTCTCTGAAACAAAATTTTTCTAAAAAAATTTGGCATTACATATTTTTCTTCATAGTCCCATAGGGTTCTCTCCCTTAATACATGGGTTCTCAAGAACAAAATTCTCTCTACAACAATTTTTCCAATGGTCCCTTGAATTTCATTGTAGAGAGAGTCTACCTGTATTTATTTTAAATTTGAATTTTCAATCTTGTAAAAATGCGGTGCAAATCTCAAGTGGGAAAGCTTTTAATTTATATTTTGGCAAATTTCCCTAAAAAAACTGAGATGCACAGCTTTATTATTGAATGCACATGGTAATTGAGTAAATTCAATAAATCCCAAATTTGCTGTACATTTCACAAGAATAATTTTTCACATTCAATGATCCAAATTCTCTCTGTCACTCACTCAATCTTTCTCCCTCTTTTTATCTTGTACGGTATAGTTGTCCTGTGCCTAAAAGTATATGTTAAAAACTACTGTTGTCCTACACATACAAATATAAGTCAAAATGTAATACTGTAATAAATATCAATAATGCACAACCGGGAAACTCTAAGGAATTTCCGTATTGTGCAATAACTCCAGAAACCCTCCATGTACCCCCCCCCCCTCCATTTTACTGCAGGTGCTATCTTTGGTTTGTGGAGTTTGGATTGATTCTGTACTATTGTGTGCTTTTCTAACCTCAGTGAAATATGTTTCAAACTTGATTCTTTTGGAATAAATACCAAATTATCCCCTGCCAAGTTACCTGGCAGATTGTGTCTCCAAGTTATTTTCTAGTTTAAATTTGTTTGCTCTTTGAGTGCTTTGTCCTAGATATCTTGGTTCTTTCCTGTTATCTCAGTGCCTACTTTCCGTGCACCTACCAGAAACTGTGAATTTCATTTTTCCGCATTCTGCTGAAACTGATTTTGGGAGGCAGTTAGGTAAAGTTAGGTTAGGTCATGTTATTTTAGTTACAAATATCTTTCAATTAACATAACCTGACCTAACCTAACCTAACAAATACTGAATTCACGAGACAAAGAAGAATGTGTACTGAGATAACAGGAAAGTACGGATATGTCTGTCTTGCGGCGACGATTTGAAGGAGAGTCGCCCGGAAAAAGGATGCGAGAGGGGCGACCGAGTTGTGCGGGGGGGATTTGTGGTGGGCCCCGCGGCGCCGCACATATACATATACAGTGCTCTGGACGCTATTTGTGCCGGGAACACACGCGCGCGGATCGTTCATGCAATCGTATTACCTCATCTCGCGCAGCCTGCAACTCGATCCTCGCAGAGAAAACACTGGGGCTCTCAAGTTCATCTCCCCCTTATCGCATCTGGGCCCATCAAATTGATTGCTATCGTCGTCGCCGCGAAAACGGCATCCCACTCTGGCCTGCCCTCTGATGGGGGCCAGACGCAAATGTCGGGCTAATGGTTCCTGGAAATACCGGGCTGGAAACGTCTGGACCCCTTTCCGAGATCCCAGATAGCGGGATGTTTTCTTGGCGTTATCCCGGCCCTGGCTTCGTTTCTTCTCCATTTCCTTCGATCCCTCTTGCTGGTCGTCATCGCGGCGGGAGGAATCGTTCCTTATTGTTCCCCGCATTGTTCCGGTACTTTCGGATATGGCGAAAAATAAAAATAAATATTTGAATCTACTCGATAGGATTCATTTCTCCGGCGTCATGGCCAATTGGCGTTGTTCAGGAACGCCAAAATTTAAAGCGCACCGATGTAACTTGAACGAAAGTCGTGATCATGTCTCTGGCTTCAAATGGTTCTTAACACGAATCTGGTTGAAGACATGCTAAATTATCGGAATCATACGGGAAAATCTACTTACGTTCATCAATCTCAATCTCCTCCCCCTCCCCCTTTTTTAGCATGCATGGTTTATTCAGAATTCCGAGATAAAAGAATGCATAATTAGTGGCTTGAAATGAAGCTTTCGCATGATCCTGCTTTGAGGGGGTGGGGGGGTCATTGGAAACCTTCCTTTTATTGCATCTCATTAGTGAATTTCAGCAAGTTTTAGTCAAAATGCCGAAAGTACTTGGCATTTAAAAATTGAGCTATATGGGATTTGCGCATTATGCACAGATTGTTCGTGAGATTCTGGTTTTTTTTGGGAATCGAAATTCAAATCAACTTTTAGTGATGCATACGTTTCACCTTCACATTCAAGTGCAATATATAAATGAAACGATCAATGCATATATACATGTTCAGAGGGCCAAGTGTTGTTGGCCAATTCACCATTAGACAAGATTTTTCTCAGCGTCATGCGCAGAGGAAAATTTCGAAGGCCTATTTTTTCATTGATCTTGAACACGTTTTTATTTTCTTTCGACCAAACATATTCAACCAGGAAGTACAAATCCTACAGCTCGACTGTGGCGTGCTCAAGTCATTTTTAGTCAGCGGTACATGTAGTGTAGTCCTATTTGGCGCCTAGCATTTGGTACCTCAGATGGTCCTGGAATCAAAGAGAATTGGTACTTTTCTGTTATCTCAGTACCCACTTTCCTGTTATCTCTGTACCTTCCCTCTGACCAATTTAACCTGACCTAATCTGCTGAAACTGATTTTGGGAGGCGGTTAGGCAAAGTTAGGTTAGGTCAGGTTATGTTAGTTCAATGATATTTGTAACTAACATAACCTGACCTAACCTATCTTCACCTAACTGCCTCCCAAAATCAGTTTCAGCAGAATGCGGAAAATAAAATTCACAGTTTCTGGTAGGTTGTTGTGATTATGAAGTTGACCTAAAGATTTGTCTGGATGGTAGTGCAGTCTAGGAATGAGGTACTGAGATAACAGGAAAGTACCACATAATCTTGGGTTCCCATGAGCTCAGTGTCTTTTCTGCTTGGAGACAACGTTGAGAAAGAATGTGTCATTTCCAGACAAGCCCTTGTTTAGCATGAAACATATTTTCTCGTTTTTTCTTGAATTATCTTACAGATGTACAGTAATGAGAAAAATATAAAACCTTCAAAACCGCTTAATTCTTTCAAGATTCATCTTTCACTTGAGTATTCGGTCAACATTTTAAGCTGTGAAAAATATCAGCTCGAAATTAGACGATAGGTAAATAAGCGAGTAGATTGTGCACATTAAAATAATTATAAAATGCTTGATCGGATTGAAGTACCGTACCGTGATTTTAAAAATATTATTTACGAATATTGTATAAAATTTTACTGTTCGTTTCATGACGGGTAACTTTGCATTGTTCAAGTTTTTGCATTTATTTCTTGGGACTTTTGTGAATTTTAAAATTGTAATTCTGATGAATTACTGAATCGTGTTGCACCAAATCTTATTACAACAAAGTCTTGCAAACAAAAAGGCTCATTACGACAAGATCTTGCTTATTCCTTTTTGGTCCGTGTCCCTTGAAATTTTTCCTATTTCTTCAAAATTATTCCTTTAAAAAGCAAGCCGTTTTCCAGGTTCCGAGGGCCTCGTTGCAACAAGGCGACACTGTATGCTGACAAAATTGTTCACCACTATATAACTGAAGTACATAACTACTCTCCATGAGTGAGTGCACATGTTGGAATGGAATCTGCGTCCCATTGCCATTCACAAGAACTTTTAAAATTATGCCCCTCAGTCTGAGCCTTTCTCAGCATACCACAGCTTTTCTGCATTTTCCCAAGTTATGACATATTGCAAAAGAAAATCTTTGTATGATTGAATGAACAGGAAGCTGTATTTTCTGCTTTTTTTTGCATTCACAATGATCCATCAACATTCCCACATTCAAACCCTTTCCCTACCCAACCAAAATCCATTCAAATGCATTCAATCACTTCAGAATGGGAAACTGAGAAATAAGCTTTATATGGATGCCAAAATAAAAGAAGATATATTCCACAATTGTACAATTGCACAACTGATGTGTATATGTGTCCTCCTCCTTCTTTTGCTCTGACACTCAAAACATTTTTATCGTTAGGTTACCTTTACTTTTTCTGTAAAGCTAAAGACGCCTCTGTGGATTTCTCCTTCACAAAGCTAGTCGCTACTTAAATAGGCGTTACGACAATAAACTAATAACGATAAAGACTAACAACCAAGCTTAAATTGTTGGAATAATCATCCCTCTTGAAATTAATTCTGCTTTTCACGAAAGCCTGCTTTCGTCGCTGAAAAAGTGAAAGACTCCGCGCGCGAAATCTTGTTTTCTTCAGGAATTAATGCGGTAAAATGCATTATTTCAATTGTTTTCCATTAAATCAATCTATTGTTTTCATCGTGTATTTTTTTCGAACGTTCGAATATTTTTCAGGATTCTTAACACCAGTCTAAACGAGTACCGGGTGGATTTATTTTATGCGAATCGCAATTGTCGAACACACGAACGTTCAGATCTTTAGAATGCTGAAAGTCTTGGAATAAAACCTGCTTTTCATGAAAGCTAATGTTGTTTTCATGAAAGCTGAAATAAAACCTTTGAGAAACTCTGCACGCGAAGTCTTGCTATTTTCATGAATGCACGAGAAAAAATGCATGAAAAAAAATCAAAATCCTCTTTATCAGATAATCTTGCAGTCGTCATCTTTTAAAGACGTGAATTTTGTTTCGCGTATTTCTGTATGTTTCGTGTGAATCTCAAACATATACTTTACGACGGTTTTCATGTGGAAAACGGTAAATGACGAATGCCAAATGAATTGTTATTATTATTGTGAAATGTCTCGCGTCGCTCTTCGAGGCGTGCTTCCTGTGGCGAACTTGGCATTCGCAGTGAAAAATGCGATTTGCCCTGGTAACCAGAGTGGAGCACATATGTCGGGAGGATGGCGAATGTCTCGCCATTCCCTTAATTGAGCCTCGCGTTGGGCCATAAACACGGTAATCCTTCCCGACCAACACTACGTTCCCAATATCTCGACGGGGAGACTGTCATCATCATTAATTTTCTGTCCGGGTCGGGGCCACCTGCAAATAATCGACCCCAGCGAGGATTCTCGCGAGTTGGCAGCGTTGATTGATCCCTGGTTGGCAACGCTGACGAGCCTTCTAAAAATGCTGGAATGCGCGTAATTTCCGACGCCATGAATGCGGCCCGATAAATCCTCGATGACGCAATTCACGGGTACTTGGCGCCGTGATTCAGCACTTTTTTCGCTCCTTGACTCCGCGCAGGAAATGTTTTTCCATGCTTTGATGATTGACAAAGGAATCGCTCCGAGTTGATCGGAACGTTCTCTTCTTGGCCCGACCAAACATCAATCTTTTGCCCTCCTATTCAATCCAATGGCTTCTCGGCAGCGCTGTTTCTTCTTCTTTCTTTCATTCGTTCACACTTCATCTTCCAGCAGCTTGTGGATCACAAATGATTTTCTGCGCTCTGCTGGCTGAAAAATATGTCTCCATTTATCGGAGTCTCTCGTCGAGATGAATTGAAAGAAACTGGATATCTTTCGAGTCGTCAGGGGAGGGAAAACCGACGGAAACGTATCGCAAATCACATACGTGGTGATGAGCGAAGAGTAAATAATCCACAAAAGTAAGTATTAACAGAGGAAGATCTCTGGTAATCATTCTAAAACTAACCTTATATCTTGAAGACTTCATTGTTCCTTCTGACACCGAGTTTCTATTTTAAAAAATCCAAGCCAAAAACGCGTTTGGAGCCAATGGCAACTTTTTACACCTGGTTCAGTGTTCTTGGGGCTTAAATAACCAAATCCTGAACAATATATGAACCCAATGACATCAGTAAATTTCACACATTTTTTCAAGCAATGGGTTTCACTTTATTTTGCCAGCAAGAAAATTCCTCCAGGTCTCTGTATTTTCTGTTACAAATCATACCAAGTTTCTCATGGTACGAATGAATGAATAGAAAGCTTCATTTTCTGCTTTTCAGCATTCACAAGGTTCAATCAACATTCCCACATCCAAACCCCCTCCCCACCCAACCCAAATCCATTCAAAGACATGCAATCACTTAAGAATGGGAAACAGAGAAATAAGCTGTATGTGGATACCAAAATACCTGTAAAAGAAAATACATACCACAATGTTCAATTGCGCAAATGACGTGTATACATACATACAGCCCCTTCTTTCTCTGACATTGAAGACAAAATATCAGTAACAAGAATTGCAGCATAAGCCAGAATTATAGCAATTGCAGCAGTTACTGAACCCAATTTTAAGCGCAAGATCTTGGTATGATTTTTTTGTATACACAGGCAAGAACTCCTTCAGGTATATGAATGGAATTGCATGAAAGGAGCGCAAGGTGATATTTTGGTTGATGCCTGATTGTATAGAAAGCAAGAGCAGGTGAACCCTCTACAACAAATTCTGAGGAACCAGGAAACTTTTTTGCATGGATAATTGTATTGCAGAGAACCTCTGGGAATAAGAAAATCCCATGGTACTAAAAAAAATATTTATGCTCAGAAGATTCTTGTGGACAAGATTGTTGTAGAGAGAGTTCAACTGTAGTAAGAGAGTCAAGAGGACATCTTAGAATTTAAAATAAAATAGGAGGATTTTAAGGTATAATTCAGGATGCATCAGAAATATATGTGCTAAAATTGAGTAGGATGCCTCATTGAATGACAGAAGAACATGCATGCCATTCTTGAACAGAAGTGCGTAAATTAATTTTTAAAGTAAAAACATTGTAGTTCAAGTTATCGTTTTTAAACAGTTTATTATACGTCGAAAAATAGTTTACTGATCTCTCCTGACAAAAACTTGAATTTGAGGGAAATTTGACAAGAAGTATTGTACTTCTGTTATGCAACAAAGCTCATTTTTTTCAAACCACAATGCCTATTGATGCACACAGTATATTCCTCAAGGAAGTAAACGGAATGTTATAAGATTTCTGGACAACACAGAATTGCAAAAATACTTTCATTATTCGTACGTGACCAGACTGGGCAGTTATTTCTGAGCTACCTGTCCAATTTTATAATTCCAGAATTAAAAACAGGGAATCTTGGTAAATCAAGGATACATACTCCTATCTTATAGCCAGGCATGATACACTGAACCAAATAAACGTGCTCTGAGAAATGGCTTATTGTTTTTAGACTGTTGAGGGCATTTTAAAAATGGGATAAGTGCTTCCCATAAACAAGTACAGTACAAATGGGTGCATGGATTTGTCCGAACTGGAAAGTTAGGATCGCAAAAATTGAAACGAATAAACGTGGTGCTGCTTCACAATCGTGTCATATATGATTTCGAGATTATATTCATGAACCTTCAATGAGTATATACACAAGAGCCTTAAGAAAACTCGGCAAAATGAAGAGCAGTGCGAATATCTTTGGTACGGTTTTGCAACCCGATCAACTGCCACGCGTTTAAAAAAATTGGACAAAATGCCTCATCAAGTGACGGGGGAACATGCGTAAAACTTGTAGCGAAATGTTCAAAATAATTTTTGAAGGCAAAATACTGTAGTTTTGCTTTAATTTGCCTACTGCACGTCATAAAATATTTTTTCTTATTCCAGTTTTATTTTATCGCCGAATATAAAGAGTAAACAGGAACGAGGACAGTACAGAATAGTGGATTTAATCATGACGGGATGTGAACATGTCTGCGGCTTGCAGAAATTTAGAACGTACTGCATATGCCCAGACAAAATAAATTTAGCACCAATAATAGGGAAAACATGGGATAGAATCATGGGTGGCACAAATAATTCAGATGCGTTTCTGCTTGACAGACCGTCACGGATTGCAGTTCATGAGCATCCATCACGCATTTCGGGCGAAATAGCGAGGGGAGAAAAAAGGACGCCTCGAGAAACACTGGGGAATCCGAAAATATCGGACGCATGAGGGAGAAATATTCCGACTGATAATTTTTAGGTATTTTCCCGGGGTTTCCGCAGTCACGACCTGGAGACTTATGTAGGAACAAAAGTGACGTTCTTCTCCAAGTTGATGCGTAGGATTGGGTTAGCTGCGCAGTTGTCTTGTCCGGGCCGCGGGTTGCGGAGAGTGGAGGCCAGCCAAGCGTTCCGGGAGTGAATATTAATCACCCCGGGGGAACCCCTTTATCGGTTACTGAAGAGGCTGCGACGGAGCGGAATGGTAACGAAACGGAACGAAACTGATGCGTTTCTCGCTCATCGCGCGTGGGAGTGGAGGGAAAAACGCTTCCCCAGCCTATTCTTCACTTCTTCGGGACTCCCGTTTTCTTCCAAGTTCCAGAGACTAACTGAAACAATTTTCAGTTTTCCTATTGGGAATTCCATGCTAGTAAAAGTCGACGGAACTCTGCCACCCAAGTGGTGCTCAAAAGATGACCCTTTTGGATTTTGAAAAATCATTCAAATGACGTGTCATCTCCCAGATGTCCGAATTTTGCAGCAAAATATTTATTCGGATTACTCAAGCTTAATTTAGAAAATCCACAACTCCTGCTAAAAAACGCAGAGAAATGCTTTCTCCAATCCCCCAAGACCCTACACTTGAATAAGCGCTTGAATTGGTATCCTTCCGAGTCAGTAGGAAGTTGTCCATGTTTGGGTCAAAATGTGTCATCTGCTGTGTTTCCATTTTTTGAAAAATCATTGAACAACTTCATTTGGATGACTTCCGTTTTCTTCCAAGTTCCAGAACTCCAGACTAACTGAAACAATTTTCAGTTTTCCTACGGGGAATTCAATGCTAACAAAAATCGACGGAACTCTGCCACCGAAGTGGTGCTCAAAAAGGCACTCAAAAGATGACCCTTTTGGATTAAACAAAATTATTCAAATGACGTGTCATCTCCCAGATGTCCGAATTTTGCAGCAACATTGAAAAAATGCATACGGATTACTCAAGTTCAATTTAAAAATCCACAATTTCTGCTACAGGCACAGAGGCATGCTTTTCTCCGATCACCCAGGCAAGGACCATACAATAGATACTTGAATTGGTATCCTTCAAAGTCAGCAGGAAGTTGTCCATGTTGGGCTAAAAATTTGTCTTCTGCTGTGTGTCCAAATTATTAAAAATTATTGAACTTCATTTGGATGACTCCGGTTTTCTCTAAAGTTTCAAATCTCCAGACTAACTGAAAAACAATTCAGTTTTCCTACTGTGAATCCAATGGTAGTAAAAATCTACGGAACTCTGTCACCCAAATGGTGCTCAAAAAGGCACCCAAAACAGGAGCCTTTTGGACCAAAAAATCATCCAAGTTATGTGCTGTCATCTTCCAGATGTCCGACTTTGGCAGCAACATTGAAAAAATGCATTCGGATTACTCAAGGTTAATTTTAAAAATCCGCAATTTCTGCTACAGACACAGAGGCATGCTTTTCTCCGATCACCCAGGCCAGGACCATACAATAGATACTTGAATTGGCATCATTCCCAGTCAGCAGGAAGATGTCCATGTTTGGTTCAGAATGCATATTCTGCTGTGTGTCCAAATTTGGAAAAATCATTCAACAACTTCATTTGGATGACTCCAGTTTTCTCCAAAGTTCCAGATATCCAGACTAACTGAAACAATTTTCAATTTTCCTACTGGGAATTTAATGGTAATAAAACTCGATGGAACTCTGCCACCCAAGTGGTGTTCAAAAAGGTACCCAAAAGACAACCCTTTTGGATTAAAGAAAAAGCATTCAAATTACGGGTCATCTTCCAGATGTCCAAATTTTGCAGCTAAAAATGTATTCGGATTACTCAAGTTTAATTTAAAAATCCACGATTCCTGTTACTACAGACACAGAGAAATGCTTTCTCCAATCCCCCAATAATACCCGCCTACAATAAACACTTGAATTGGTATCCTTCCAACAGTTCAAAGTCAGCACTCAGCAGGAAGTTGTCCATGTTTGGTTGAAAATGTCTGCTGTGCGTCCAAATTTGGAAGAATTATTGAACTTCATTTGGATGACTCCAGTTTTCTCCAAAGTTCCAGATCTCCAGACTAACTGAAAAAAATTTCAGTTTTCCTCCTGGGAATTAGATGCTAATAAAACTCGACGGAACTCTGCCACCCAAGTGGAGCTCAAAAGGCCCTCAAAAGATGACCCTTTTGGATAAAAAAGAATCATTCAAATGACGTGTCATCTCCCAGATTTCCGATTTTTTCAGCTTGGGCATTCAGAAAGACAGTTTTGAATTCACCAAATTTTCTGGTCTTGGGCTATTTATTAGCCAATGCTGTATTTTTGTAAGCTTTGGTCAAACCAAAATGTGCCAGAACCTGAATGCATGTAAAACTATCTTAGCACTACCATCTGCACATTGCCATCCAAGGGTTAACCTTCTCAGTGGACAATAAGTTGTCCATGTTTGATCCAAAACATGGTCAGCCTTTTCCAGACCTCATACATCTCCATCTAGCTTCCATGTGGACTTGCAAGGCCACAAAGGTGCATGCATTTTTGTCTCAAACTTGTCCTTCTCTAGAAACTGTATACAGTCACCCAATGCACAATCGACTTAATTCATGCAAAAGACTAGTCTGTTGTGTGGAAAATCTCTTATGCAAATTCTATTATTAGAAAATTAAAATTTTTACTTTTTACCAACAGAAGTCTATTCTGCAGATTTAGTCTGTTGTGCAGGAGGAAAAACCACCTCCAGACTGAACAGGGGTGACTGTATTTTGCTCTAAGGCCCCAAAATGACAGTGGCTTCTGGTGGACAACAGGGAACTCTGCAATTCAAGAAGTTTAAATTTGGAAAATCTGATAGATTGCCACAGAGCATCATGAATACAAACTGCTTTGAGCAATTCTGTCTCGACTATTTGTTGCTGTACCTGCTCCTTCATTCTGTTGTATCTTCTATGCAATCAAAAAGAAATAAGCTGCAAAGCTATCTGGTGGACAGTAGGTAAATAAATTGGACAATTCAATCCTTGGATCTCCAACTCAAACATGCACAGAAAACTGCTTAGTGCAATTCTTGCTCAAATCCTTCAATTGTTACTACAGCTGCTCCTTTATTGTGACCTAGTACCCCCAAAATGGCAAAACCGGTGGTGCTCTTTGTCAGATAGCACGTAAATTGGCATTTGAGAATATTTCAATTGAAGTGCAACCTTTGGAGACCTTGTAGATGTCCATACCATGCCATCCACGCCATTATGAGGTGTACAATTACTTTCAACACTCGGTTGCTTCCTTCACCTTGCCCTTATTCAGTTTGATCTAGAGCCTAGCTCAGAAGGACCAAACCAGTAGTGCTCTCTGGAAGATGGCCCCTTTTCAGCATTTGAAAGCATTGCAATCAAAGTTCAACTTTTGGAAACCTGATGGATATCCATACCACTTCTTTCATGTCAGACTGCTCAGAAAAATTCTCTGTCAAACTCTTTGTTGCTTCACCCTGCCTTTCGTTTTGATCAATAGAACCCCAGAATGACCAAATCAATGGTGCTTTCTGGCAGATGGCACTTAACTCAACATTTGAAAACATAGGCATTGAATTCCAACTTCTGGAGGCATATTGGATTTTCATGTCCATTCATTTGTCGGATTGCTCTACAGTACACAATCATCTTTCAACTCTGTTTTGCTTCACCTTGCCTGTCAGTCTGATCCAGGACCTCAGACTGGCCAAACATTGGCACTCTCTGCTGAATGGTGGGTAACTCCACATTTGAGAACATTGCAATTGAATTCCAATTTTTGGAGACGTTATTGATTTTAATCATGTCCGTTTAATTCATGACAGACTGCTCCGCACCTTATCATTGCTGCTACTGATATTCTTCAATCTGTTTGACCCCCCAAAAAAGACAGCGCTCTCTGGTGGACGACCGGTGTTCCAGCTCATTATCATCATCATCATCATCATCATGCAGGCAGGAGCAAGAGCAGGAGCAGGACTGCCGGGTTCTGCTGGTCCGAAGCCCGGAGAGCTTCAGGGCGGATTCCCGGGCTGCCCTGGGAGAATAAGGTGCGATGGGGATTTTCGGGGTTCTCTGCCGACGGTGTAGCTGGAGCAGAACGGACCCCCCTTGGGCCACGGCGGAGATCGACAAGGTCTCCGGCGCAGAATCGCGCCGCGGGACGACACACGCGGCCTGATGGATGAGCCTCCGACCGCTGACCCCGCTGCGATGAGCCGCGAAATTCTCCCCGGGGGTCATTAATCCCCTTCGATCTTCTACCCAGGCCTCTTCTTCTTCTTCTTCTTCTTCTTCTCTTCCTCCTCCTTCTTCTTCTTCTTCTTCTTCTTCCTCGTCTTGTTCCTCTTTCGCGGCTTCGCCCCGGAAAGTCCGTGCGAAATTCCCAGGGCTTAAGACCCGCATCATCATTGTTTTTCCTTTATTTGATTTTTTTTTTGCACGATTGCGGAAAAGGTTTGGGAAGAACCCCCCCTTTGGTTCCCTTGTGTACGCGGGCTTGTTCGACAGAAGGCGATTTGGGGTGTGTTTTCGACTTCAACCCGAGGACTGATTTTTTTGGAGGGCAGATTTCGAAAGGTTTGGTTGCTAAAAGGGGATTTCATAACCATTAACTTCGTTTCAGTAGCGATTTTTTTTGTTGCTTAAAGCAATTCCCGGAGTTTCTGCAGTTGCGTCACAATGAATATCGATGTGATGAATATTGCGTTATTGTATAATCCAATCCGTATCTATATGTGTCCAAGATACTTTGTCGTGATGATATTCTACTGTGGATTGATCCATGAATATGTTGATTTATTTGCAGGGTGTTCATGATTACTTATTTATAGAGGGATCCGGTTTGACACATCAATAAGCAAATGCCCGATTTCGTGATGGAAGACTCGATATAGAAAACAAAAACCCTGTTCCCCGGTTTTCCCTGATTTTTAACTTTGGAGGTGCCGTAACGTGTTAGCTTTTTATTGAGGGGAAAAGGGGCGGTCCGATTTTTGTGCATAATTTTCTTGCAATTAATCATCGATAAGTCTGATTAATTTTACTACAGACAGTATTTGGGATGTGTAATTCAAAGCACGAGCACTGTATTCTGAGAGAAAAAAAAAAACGTAGTATGCGGATATCTCCGCAGATTTAATATGTTTTCTGTCCAATCGAATTTTCGCAGCAAACGAGAGAACAGTTTATCAAAACAAATGGATCATTCAGGATATTTTCAGGCATATCCCCTACTTGACCAAAGAATATTATGATCGAAAAAATATTTTCCGTTCCATTGAAATCATTTGAATTACCAGTACTGGAATTTCTGCTCTGCGAATCACGAACAACAAAGCCTTTTTTTGTCATTCGGCATAATTTATTGATTCGATTTTGGAAGGAAGTTTCTGGATATGGCTTTTTAGGTGCAGATTTTCCAGGTATCTGTTACTAACGCATTGCAAATCCAGAAATAGAAACTTTGCCTCAACTTTTCATATTTTTCCGAGTTGATCACATGCATCAAGAAATAAAAAAGTATGCAAATATGTCCAGGAAAACCTAATTTATAATGCAGTATAATATGCACGTCTTCAACAATATGGAATTCTATCCACGATCTCCCAATTGTTGGAACTGAGTGAGTCTCTAGCTGATGGAACTCATTACGATTCCATTTTCTCGCATTTTGTAAATTCAAAATACTGTAGATATAGAAATGCATTCCTTTTCATGGTTTCAAGAAAATTACTTACAATAACGTGAGATTTTCGAAGAATTTCATTCTGGAATTGTCGTAGCTGTGGTACTTGATTATTTCAGGAAAATGGATTGAATTCGTTTTCTAAAATTTGAAGATTACGCTATTCGTCATTATCCAACGATAGCCAGAACAATTTCATTCAGAACATGTTCCCCTCGTCAGAAAATTATACTCAAATCTAAGACTCGATAAGATGTTTTTAACAAATTTCCAGTATACAACGGATCAACCGTAAACGCGCTGTGACAATTATCAAAAGCAGATCTCGTCTTTATGAAATTAAAATGTGCGCCATGCTTCCATCGCATCTCCGTTTTCGAAAAAAAAAAGTCCATCGGATCTCCAGAGAATGCTGTCGAGTTCGTCAGCCTTTGCAGCAGGGAGTCTGGAACGACTCTCTGATGATCTCCTCCTCCTATTTGAAGTAGTCGAGGTCGGCGGGTTTCTTTCTAGTATTTATTCCACAGTGCAGAAATCCAAATGCAAGAGATGGCGTTTTTCTTCTAAATTTTTTTTTTGAAACAGGCCACAGAGTTCTCGGTAAAAATTAAATTTCAGTCAGAGTTTCAGTTTTTGCGGAGTATTCCTATAATGGGCCGTGGTTTCTGTTCTGTCAGGCAAATTGCAGATGTTTTCGAAGCAGTGAATGTGCGAAGTCTGCATTCGAAGCCATGACTTTTCCGCGCATTACGTCGTTTCCGGGCCGATTCAAGTATTAGAGCCATTTTCACGTATTTTTGAAATGCATCAATGCTGAAAATCATAACACAGGAGTAAATGTCAAGAAGTGATTAAATGTCATTGAGTGGATTTGGGTTGGGTGGGAAGGGTGAAAAGCAGCAAATAAAGTGTTCTGTTCATTCATTCATTCATTCATAACACGCAAGTATCAAATTGAACTGTATTTTGTTAGCATTGATGTAGAAGTTCTTTAGTCATATCCAAAAAATATATACTGTAACTATCATTTTTATGTGAGTACCACAAGCTTCTTAGTATAAGACACAAACTTCAATATTCATGGCAAATTTGTAAAGAAAAAAACCTATCCCAATGTAAGACCCAAACCCAAGTTTTAGTTGGATTTAAATCAATTTTTATGTACCAAAATTATTTATTCGATCTAAACTTGTGATGAAATGAACCAACACAAGACTTGGCACTAAACTGCAGTGAATTTCTGTTTCTTTTCTCACATGTAGCGACAAATGTATAACATGTAATGATTTTTAACCATGATAACCTATTTTTGACCTCAGTTTCATCATGAGGCTATCTTGAATTTTCCAGAAACATTAATGATTTATGGAAAAGCTCAAGAATCACATCACAAAGTCTTAACCAGTGGAATTAAAACCAACACCACTCTTCAGTGACTTTTATGCATCATAACAAAACTGTGATCCCATTCTTCCAATTTTGAGGAAATAATGTATCAGGAGATGCAAAGACTAGTGCAATGCATGGCAAATTTCTTTTGGAATGGATACATTTTCCTGTGCAAAAAAGTTGTGCAGATTAGTGCTGTTAATCTGCACACCATTTATTGTTATTCATAAGGATTTGGGCTGGGGGTGGCGAGGGGGTTTGGATGTGGAAATCTTGATTGAACCTTGTGAATGCTGAAAAGTGGCAAATAACGTGTTTTGTTCATTCATTCATTCATTAATAAGGAATAAATGCAAATAATTTATTATTAGTAATTAATAAATGATGAATAATTCACCCACATCCCAGAAACTGTTGCTGGGGCTTAGAGAGCCCAGCACCAACATACTTGCCTCCTGTAAATTCCAAAACCTGTACATCACTGCACAATTGTTGTCTTCATATTTGCCTCACAAAGCCAATCAGAAAAAAAAAATCCACTCAAGGAAAACCACTTTTCTCCTCTTCCTTATTCCTCCAAACAAAAAAAAACCAGAATTCCTTCCACTGCCAATTGTTGAAGTGTACAGAGCTCAAAATTATGCAATGAATCCTATCAAAGACCTTGTCTGATTTTATGCTTGTATTGTGCAAAAGTATTTGTGTGTAAGTTCTAAAATTCTCTGAGCCAAATAATGTTGTTTTGGGGCAAGAATAAATATAATTTCTTTGAGCTTCTATGAAGAGGCTCCCAGCCAGTTCCAGGCTGATTTTTGGCTTTTACTTGCAATTCTAATCACTTTTCTTTGTCAAGGAACTTCTAATCCCTAACACATGGGTTGCAAAACACCAATTCTAAGCTGAACATGAAACTTCAATGTTCTACGGCTTCTGTGCATAGCCAGCAGCCATGAACTCGGGATATTTTCAAGGGCAAGCCATATCTTCTCTCCTTCTCCTTCTTTCTTTTTCTCGGATACATGAGTTGCTTTTTAGAAGCAGTCGAGAGGCCAACGTTGCATTCGGTTATGAGTGCTTAGGATGGCTCAAGTTGGGTCGTGGCGGCCCTTGGAGTGAAGTGCGAATGTCTCCTTCAGGAACCAGAAGATGGTAACGCAATAATTGACGGCTATGACGCTGAGGAGTGCAGAGCATTCTGTTTCCCCATCTACAGCAGTGGTTCTCAAGCTGTGTGAAACGCAGTCCTCCAGGGGGGTTTAGCAGGTGTTTTCCTGGGGCCTGATATAGCTGTTGCAGTTTAGTAAATGTATGAATAATGGGGAAACTCGGGTATACTGTATTTTTATCCTAATTTTTCGAGAATTTTAACTAAAAAAAAACTTTTGTTTTGCAAAAACATCTTTTTGCAAAAGCAATTACTCTCACAGTGTCAATTCTCATGGACAACTTTTTGTCAAGAAGATTTTAGTTCTTATGGCCAGGGATTGAAATGAATACAATTTCTCAATTTAGAGTGCAAATGTTTTATTCCATGTACATACAGTGAATGCCAGACCACCAATGAATATATGTATACATGCACAAGGTACCTTTATAAATTTGAGAGAAACCAGATGTGACTGCACAACTGAGTAAAACAAGGACACCAAAAGAAGATGGGAGAAATGACTGCTTTCCAGACACACATTGCGCATGACAACCTTGTCTGCTTTGGAGCAGTGAGTTGCTAGGTGGGATGGTCTGGAATATTGATCACAAAATAGGCAGTATTGTTAACATGTTTCAAGACATGATAAATAAAGATTTGGTGACAGTAGATACATTACTTGAGTAACCTCATCACTCTTTTTGTTCATAAAATCAGATTGCAAAAAGTGGGGTTTGCACCATAATTGAATGCTGAAGATTCCTGCAACTTTTCTCAGATCCTCACATGCATGATACAGGTGGTATACCTTGCAATTCAATGGTTGCATTTTCTGGGATGTCAATTTGCAATTCAACCTTTTGCCCCACAATTCAACAGTATACAGAGATACTCAAAATGTCAAATTTGATATGAAAGTTTCAAATTCAACATTGTCTCACAATTCAACTGCTTGGCAATTTGACCTTTACCCAGCAGCAGATTAGGCTCAAATGGCAGTGCACCACTTGTACTTGCATCACATTACAGATAAATTAAAAAGATAAGTAAATCTAATGCTATTGAATTCTTGTTTCCTTTGAGGATAAAATTTATTATTCTAGCTGAAAAGATTAACAAATTGCGACCATTTGTGATGGAAACTTGGTTGTGCCTCATAAGTGGGGAAAAGCTTTTACCAAATTTTGCAGCAACAAAAATGAAGGGGCAGGTTTCATGTGAGTGTGTCTGGTGCTTGAGTAAATGTGGGAACAAATGTCACTAAAGCAACTTTTCCTTGGAACAAAACTCTTCCAAAAAAGTTTGTGGGCAAAACTTCATGGACACGATGCAAATTAATTCTTGTTTCAATGCATTTTTATTATCACGTGGAACAAATTATCTTTTCCCTGATTTAATTTTAATGGAGAAACTTTTTATTTTGTTCCTGTCTTGATATGCCCAGAACATGTCAGGTTTATGCATGAAGATGATCCCTTATTTTGAAATATATTTCCAAATTAGCAATAATAATCTCATCGAAGAAAATTTGTCGATGAAAATGTGTATATGCCCTTGTGACTCAATATCCTCACATAAATGCGAACGGAAAATTTTAAAAGGAGGTATGCGAAAAATTACTCAAGCTTGAATCAAAATTTAGTTGATTTCTTGAGACCCCACACGTTGCAAACTTTTGCATCATGATTTTTATGAAGAAAAACGCAAAACATTTCTTGTGATTCCATCCAAATTTTAAAGCTCTCAAGTCCCAGTGATTGTAACGCAATTTAATTGCAGCACGATTTTTTTCAAGAATATCAAGGTAATTTTCATCAAGATTAACTGTATTCCCTTGATAAAAATTCCCTTGATGTTTAAAATTATCTTTCCAATATCACGTACAGTATTAATTTTTTGCATTGATTTTTTGAACTTATTCTCCACCATTTGAAACTTATTCCGTGTTCAATGCCATATAAATCAGTAATAGAATAAAATTATGCAACAAAAAACACACTGGGACACTGAAGAAAGCTTTCTTATAATATAAAGTTCATAATAGCACAATTCAAATCACCTTTTGGCTTTTTGGGCATGAACGTGAAGTAAATACTTTTTGCGGGTAGAAATTTGTTATAACAAGATTTGTTGAAAAACCTTTTTCTGCTGTGATGCGTAATTCTGACCTCACTCAAGCGTTGGACATGAAAAAAAAGGTGATTCAAGGTACAGTATTTTCCTCGCTTTTGCGGGATACAAATGAGACCTGTCATATAATTCATCCCCTTTGTTCCCATTCCGTGGACATGGTGGAAATCAATGAAGGGCAAGGGATTTCCTAGCCCTGATTGGTAAAGACGTGGGAGGACCCTCGAGCCCGGAAAAAAAGGTTGAGAACCTCTGGCCCGCAGCCTCTCAGCTGGTTGAAGGTGAAGATTCCTCCGGCTATGCCCTGGTTCCCAGCGGAAGCATATTCGGAATCCTTCGGATGCCTTCGCAGCACAGCGACTGCGGGGCATCGGAGAGGAGGACGATCGGACGGGATCGACGCAGGGAAGGCAGGGCAGGGGCGTCGGCGCCGGGCATCAGCCCAATGGGCGGGCTTCGACAGGGCCCGGGATCGATAGCCCCCGGGTCCCCGGGGACCCGTCCCGCGATCCGATCGCATCGGATCCGATCCGATCCGATTCCGGGCTTCGGCAGCTCATTGGCCGGGTATCGATGCCGATACCCGCCCCGCATCGGGGAACGCCTCCTTCATCGATCGCCGATCGAACCCACCTTCGCTGCTGCACGAGCCGCCTCGCTCCGCCGCACAAGGCACCGGAAACTTTCTCCATCTTCCCTTTTTTTTGTGTGTACAGTATATACTTGTACAGTATATATATATATATTTCCCTGTTCCCCTTGGAATCCGGAATCTCCGCGATCTCTCTTCCTGTCCGATGCTAAGGAAATTCCCAGCTGCACCCACACTCGCGCTCTCTAGCATCCATTCCAGAATGAAGATCAATCCCTGTGCGCTGGACTCCAAAAGCAGGTGCATCGAAGTGCGGGATCGACCATGTTTTCATCCTTCATCTTGGGGAAATTCCACTGAATTAAAATGCTCGCATATTATCAAATGCTCAACGGAATTACGGATTTCTTTTTTTAAAATCGTAGATACTCCCGCGGAGACCTTCGGAAAGAATAGATGCACAGTTACGCACAATATGGATGAAAGCAAGGCTCGACGAATATTGTGCTAGGAGTCGAGTCCGTTTTGTTGACATAGATATTACGTTTTATATTCCTGGCATGCAAAAAACAAACAAAAAAGAACGAGAAGATTGAAATCATACACAGTATTTTCAAATTACGCGCGTAAACTGAATGATCAGCTTTTTGAATCGCGGTGTTAAATTCCTGTTCCGCACTGTTGGGGACTGAGGCGCGTGCCTGTAAATAATTATAATAATAAACTCCCACTGCATCCCAAAAACTGTTCCTTCCATGGAAACCCAGCACCCAAGAACAAGTCCCAATAAAAGGAATGGTACAAAGATGCACAGTATGGTCTTCAATTCCAACAAAATCAGCCGATCAGAGGCCAATATTTAGCCCTGGAGGAAAACCACTTTCCTTCTTTTTCTTTGTTCTCCTGAAAAATTTAGCAATGAAATCATTCCACTGCTGACTCTCAAGCTGATTAGACCTAAAAACTATGCATTGGATACTATTATAAACCTTGTCTGAATTTATATTTGTGTTGTAGGAAAGCATTTGTGTGTGAGTTGCAAAGTTCTCTGAGTTGAATAACGTTGTATTGGGACATTAATAAATCCCAATTTCTTGAAGCCTCTATATAAAGAGCCTCCCAACCAGTCCCAGGCTGATTGTTGTGTTTTACTTTAAATTATAATCACTTTTCTTTGTTAGGAACATTTAATCCCTAACAGGCACTGGCTGGATGTCGCAATTCAGGCATTATTATTCTGAAGCCTTAAGATGAATTTGAAATTCATTTTTTTGCTTTACATATGCTGCAAATATTTTGTTGGAGAATGAAGAATGGTCAGTGATTGCCCTATATTTTTAACCTCTGTGGAGTTGAGCATTTATTCCTACCCTCTTAAATTTTCTGAATATTGATGGAAATGGCGCAAAATAATCAATCAGGTGTGCTTCAAAGAAATCTGAACATCGTTTAGCTCATGAAATCAGGAATTCGTTATGCCGAAGTTGCTCTTTAACCCTCAAGAAGAACATTCTCCCTTCACATTGATGATATGAGAGGTAAAATCGTAAAGAATTCTGTCTTTTGATGAGCTACAAATTCGTATCTTCAGTAGATTCAATTGAATTGACTAAAATGGCTGAGAATTTGTTCAGGAAACGTGATACAGCTGCTTTGGCTTCTAACCGTGCAATTCTGTTTAGTTTTAATCTTTGAAAGTTTGATTTCCCGTGTTTTTTTTAAATATTTTTTCATTCTGCTGATTCAGGACCATTTGATACGGGATGAGAATACACGAGAAACATCCGGATCCTGGTTTATTTTGTATGGGTTATTTTACTTTCTGGTTGCGATAATCACCTCAGGGCCCACCAAAACCCTAAAAGTGATGAATGTGTAATTAAAATTGCCTGGAATGACGAGCCATGCCTAAACACGTTTGCATCATAAAACTTTCCTTTGATGCCACCCAATTTCTTTAATGAAAATCCACTCAGTGACTTCGCCTTGTATTTCGAGCGCAGCAAGCTGCTGCTCATGCACGGTGAAATGTTTGCTTTCATCCTCGCGAAAACCGAGTTCGGCCCTGAGACGAAAGATAATCGAACGGTTCGGTGGAAAAGCGAACCATTTCCGGGGAGTTTAATCGAGGATTTCCTTTCTCCTTGTCAGGGAAGACTTTATATCAATCACGGATTTTTACGGAGGAAGTGCGCCCTCAGCAAACGTCGCTTTCGATGAGTCGCTGGAGGCGGAATTCAGGGACGGAGAAAATCCTCCGAACGAAGTTCTTCATCCGTGGCGAAACGCAATGACTCTCCTGAATGCATCACAGGGATGTCAAATCATCAGAGCAGGGAAAGCAAGAACCGATGCCCTGGTTTCTTGCCTTTTTTTTTTATTATTTTCCCCGGATGACGGGGTTTCCTTTCTTCCTTTTCCCACGTGTCGAGAAAACTGTATCCGAGGGTGCGGTCGAGGCTCTGACGACGACTCTGTGTCTGGAAGAGGAGCAAGTGCAGAGATTTATGTTTCGTCTGACTGTCGGTTTTTGTTGGACGTATGCCTGAAGCTGTGTAATGCAGTTTCGCAGCTACAATATAGATGGGAAAACCATTGTTTTCTTCATGACGTTGATCTCTTGCCGGGATGACTTCCTAGAACGAGAAATTCACGCGTCGGGGCTGCTTAACCGATTGATCGCTTGCCAAAAAAAAAATGTAATCATAATTTTGTCCCAGACATTCCCTTTCAAAATTTCATGAAAAGTTGGTTAAATGACCCATTAGATTGTTTTAGAAATTTAATTTTCAATTTTTGTAGCCTTGGTATTTGATTCTCAGGAAAACGGATAGCATTCATTTTCCTGGTAAAATTCCAAGGTTTCGCGACTCTACGCTATTCGCAATTATTCAACGATAGCCAGAATCATTCTATTCAAAACAGGTTTCTCTTGTCAGAAAATTAGGCTCAAAAAACAACTCAATCTGTCCCACACAGCGTTTGAATGCATTAAATCCTGGCTCCTGGACAGGCCATTTCGGATTTATTGGCAAAACGTGCAGCCGACTTTCAGAAAGTTTTAAGAAATGATGAACTGATAAGAATGTTCACTCGAGTCAAGGAACAATTGTATTTTTTTTCAGCGGAAAGCTTTTTTTCGCGGTACGAGGGTAATTCTGCCTTCCATTTTAATTTTTCAACTTTTTATCAAGCAGATTTAGGCCATGAAGACTACAAATTTTATCCTCCTAAAATTATGGCGATGTTTCTTTGTACAATTTTGTACAATTACGAACCCATCAAATATTGAAAAATTCGCATAGTGCTAGAAGTAGCCATGGAGATGTATAATGGCTGTAAATTGACTAAGTTTGCTCTTTTGTAGTAATGCTCCTCGTGTACGTGCATAATTTGTGCATGATTCATTCTCTCAAGCAGCACCTGCTCTTTTGGTGCGAACTCATTTGCCAAAGCTCTCTTTCGGTGCTTGCTCTTTCGTGTGCGTGCTCTTTTGGGACTTGCTCTTTTGCGGTATAACCAAGGACTTCCCATTGTCCCCCAGTGCAGGAAAGTTCTCAAGGCGCCATTGGAAGGCGAATAAAAATCGCGATTATGAGAAAATCGAGTTCCTGCCTGTGAGAACTTCGAGAAACGAGTTTATGGAAATGGAACAGACGCTCGACTAGGTTCAACGTTCGCGTGTCTGGGGTTCAAATAACTTACCCGGGCTTTTGTCAAGCCCCCTGAAACAAGGTGCGGACTCTTGAACACGTCTTCCTTCTGTTCAAGTCATGAGCCGAAGTCTTGAGGGATTCTCAATGACGCAGCAATAAACGCTGCGTCTTTATAGGTGGAAAAGCGCGAAATTCACGTCGCGAAATTATCACTTATTGAGGCCGTTTTGGAAGGTTCCGTTTGGTGTCCAATGACAATACCGTATTAAGATTTCAGTCGTTCCCATGGAAGCCGATATTAGTTCACCAAACGTTGTAGCTTCACCATGAAATCAGGGGAATTTTTTTAAATTTTGCGAAAATATGGTGCCAAAAATTTGCTGTTTCACTAGCAAAATTTCATTCACCTTGAAGCTGTAATCCACTGTATTCAAATGAATGAATGAATAAACAGAACGCTTTATTTTCCACTT
The DNA here is from genome assembly GCA_905338405.1 of Notodromas monacha. Classification (NCBI taxonomy): domain Eukaryota; kingdom Metazoa; phylum Arthropoda; class Ostracoda; order Podocopida; family Cyprididae; genus Notodromas; species Notodromas monacha. The sequence continues at coordinate 37,922 of CAJPEX010000236.1, read as the reverse complement.
TTCAGTGTTCACAAGGTTCAATCAACATTTCCACATCCAAACCCCTCCCCACCCAACCCAAATCCATTCAAAGACATTCAATCACTTTAAAGTGGGAAACAGAAAAGTTAGATGCAAATGGGAAACAAAAATAAAAGAATGTACATTCCGCAAAATACAACTGCACATTTAATATTCATGCATACACCCCTTCTTTCCCTGACATTGAAAACAAAATATCAGTTACAAGAATTGCAGCATAAGCCAGAATTGAAGTAATTGTAGCAGTTAATAAACCCAATTTGAAGCACAAGGTCTTCTGCTTGTTTCCAGATAAGGTTTAGTTGAATGAACTATTTAGAGAGAATCTTTGATGAGAAATCATAGAAGGCCAAGAGTTTATCTTGATCCTTTAAGATTTCAGAAAAGGTCTCTTCATTGAATCCCAATACTTGTAAATCTTTCTTAAGCTAATTTCTATCAGTATGGAATGCTGGGCATAAGAAGAGAAGGTGCTCTGGTGATGCACCAACTAGTGTACTTACACTGCAGGAATTACACCATTACACCTATATTTAAATCATAAGGAATATTGGATTCCGCATGACCAAAATTTAGCATAAAAACGCAGGGACTCACTGTATCTTTGTATAGGAAACCCCCAAGTTTTGTATGTCAAACCTTGAGGTCCTGCTTTCATTTTTATCACTGTATTACTGTACTTCCATCCGCCAATTGACCTACAATACTTTTTTCAAAATTTGAGGCAGAAGAAAAGGTGGGGTTTGTATGATATAGGCAAGTACAACTTGATTGGTACGTCTGGAAACTTTAGCAATGCTAAATTATTATCTTGGCCCACACAAAGAAATTGATGATTTAAAACAGTTACATGTTGAAATTGCTTTAATTCCATTCTCCTATGATTTTGTCTAAATCCATGATCTGATTCCGGGAAGTTTGTGAAATATTTAAATTTTCTGGTATGAAGAATGTGGGCGCGCCTCATATTTGAGGATAATTTTCTTCCAAAAATTTCATGCGAAGAAACTGTGGTGTGTTTGTCTTCCTTGGGAACACTTGACACTTGAATAAAAAATGGCATTTATTGACGTTGGTGTACACAGAAACTGAAAATATCTATGAACTCTATTCCATTTATTTCGTGGTTTCCTAATCGAGGAGGAGTGTGTCCTTTTCCCCAGCTTTGCAGAAAAATAGAATAGAAGGAATCCTGGAGGGCTCAGCTACTTATTTCACTCAATTTATCCTTTCCATTTGTCATCAAATGTAATTTACTGTTGATGTGAGAGCCTTTATTTTGCGGGCAGTTGATTTCTTCCCTTTTTTTTTGCGATCGACCGAAGGGACTTTTAAGTGGTGTGGTGCAAGGAGTAAGTTGGTGATCCATTTCCTGACCCCGATCAAGGCATGTTCGTGGACAGCGTGTGATCATCGTCGGCCCGGAAAGGAAAGGGAGGGAAGAAAAAAAAAAAAAAAAACACTGGATGCCCTCAGGGGGCATTACCCGTTGATGACACAATGATGCACTTTATTGAACCATGTTTCACGGGGTTGATTGCGGGAACCGAGCGCGGAAACGGCGCGATTCAGGTACCTATTTTTTGGGGGACTGGGTGATGACCTCGATCAAGGATCCCGGAGCGATTAATCCCCTGGATTAATCGCTTTTTACTTGGCGCTTTCGACTCGACTTGGGCTGCTCTGAAAGCTACGTATACGCATTCATGTGTTTGCGGTTTTCTTTTTTAGAGCCGAGTTATAGGCACTTGTTCTAACAATTGTGATTTTCGGGCAAAGCTGTTTATTCTTGGTCCTGTGTTTATTTGCATTCCTGGCAACTACTGTAGGAAGTCATGGTTGATTTCAAAATCAACCTCCATTGTACGTACAGTCAAACCCTGATAAGACGCCACCATTTGTCCAGAACAATTTTGGCGGTTTAAAGGGGTTGGAGGTTTATCAGAAATTTACTTGTAATTATTTGATCAAAAGAACTCAGTTTGCCTCCAAACGTGATAGAGATACTGGTTATGTATATAAACTTCAGTAATTTTCCAAACAGTATTGATGTGATCAATGGATTACTCTTTCAGAAAATAAATTTTGCTGCATAAATTTATTCAAATTTTAAGATTAAGTCAATATATTGTTCAAAATATGACCATTATTATTTTTTATTCTTGAAAATACAAGATCCTTGGCAGAAATTATAATTCTACCCCAATGTTGGCGTTGTAACAAAGACAAAACTAATTGGAAACAGCACTTTTGTTTCATCACTAATGCTGGCAGATGGCAGTTGGCATCTTATCAAGGTTTTCTATAGAATTTAACATGGAAGAGATTTGTTTCATTCAAAATTTTGGTGGTTGCCAAGGGTGGCACTTTATTGGGGGCGTCTTAACAGGGTTTGACTGTACATAACAATAAAAACAATTCTGCTATGCCAGTTCCAATACACCTTAACCCTTATCCCGCAGAATGAGCTAAGCCAAGAAGTAAAGGAAATGTTTTGTACACAAGAGCAAAAATTAAATGAATAAAAAAGCCCTGGATGGACAGACATATATTGTCAAAGTCCGGGAAATGTTGGATGAATATATTCTTTGGTAGAACAATTTTGCTCCTCAATCGATGGTATTTTTCTGAATTCCTACCAAAGAATTAACATTCAAGATTATTTCAAAATCAAATGGTCCAGTCTTCCTGAAAAATCTTGGACCATAACTGCTACTCTGTCCAGGCTGCATTTTGAAGACCTTTTCTGAAACCAAAATTCAAGCACGTTCCAAAATCCTGGCTTTGCTGTAGATTTGTAGAATAAAAAATAACTTGCTGTTGTCTATAATTTAATATTTTCTATTGCTGAGAAATAAAAATAAAATTCAAAACTAGTTTCGTAAGACTGAGAAACCCGGAAACCGCAGGATTCTGTGATATTTCAGTCATATTCTGAAATGCTTCTTGGTCCTTCCGAGTCCATCTCCGTGTATTACTGACTTCGAATTTCCTCTTCGCTGTTCGTCAAAGATGAAGTATATTCTATGAAATTTACTTTGAGAAGACGTTCTTGTTTAAAAGCACATATGCTATTTCAAAGTATTGCGATGCAATTTATTGTGCAGTATTCGATCAACTCTGGTTACGAGACTTCGGATGACGCGACGTAGTTCTGTAAACTCGGCGTTTAAGTTTTGAGTAAAATGTATCACAATCGATTTTAATGTTCAATACGCAGCAATTTTCAGATACTATAACCTACATATATTCATGATCTTTCCTACATGATTAAATGGCTGAGTGTATTTACTTGTAATGCAGTGAGGCCTATTTGTCAATTCACACCTGCTAAGAGTGCTAAGAGTGTATGCGACCTTTCATGTCTTTTCTGCCTTTTGTCAGAAGTATTTCAAATGGAATAACCGATAAGAAGCTGTGTAGTAATTCCAAACTTTATCTACAGTATAAGTTTGAAACTATTTTCGATACTTGCAGTTTATTTTGCATTCCAACCCCACAAATCATTCCATAATACGAAATCGGTGCAGAATATCTAAAATTTAATGAGATATGAACTGGAAAGGCGGATCAAATTTCTTCAACCAATGATTTACATAACATTCAAGTGTTGCTCAAGGAGAGGAAGCATTTCCATACGATAATGTCAGTCTCGCGGAGAAAAATTTTAGGAATTCAATTCTTTATATTAAAACTTGTAATGCAGTGCTGATTTAAAAAATATAAAAATTTCGTTATTATCTTGAGGGTGCATTCGGTTATTCTTCCATGAAGTTTTCCTTTGCCGTTATCATTTATGACTCTTCCGAACTTCATGCATATATAGAGAAGAAGCAAAACACGCGGCTTATGCATTCTTCCTGCAACAACTACGAGCAATTCGCGGAAAACTCATATTTTTAATTAAAATTCCATTACTGAGGCAGGCGGAATGACATCAAGCGCGGGAATAGCGATGCTTTCCGACGTGTCAATCTAAGAGCAGGCTTCTGTCAATTTTAGTTTTTTTTTCTAAAACTATACACTGTACAACCTAGGGTCACAGTATGAATCCAGTTTGAATGAGCAGAACGTGGTTTTCCCAAAGATTCTCAGATTTGACTTCTGAAATGAGTACACAGTATTTATTCAGAAAGAGGCTCCACGAAGCTACAACGCGGTATCTGATTTTTCGGCTTGATTCTGCCTATTCTCATGCCGTGCATATAGAACCATCATATCATTTTCTTGAGGTCACACAAATGGAGAAAAGCACATTATTCAGTTTATTGGATGGTAAAGAATGAATCTGATAATTTTCCAAGATTCAGTTACAGTAACGCGTATCAACCGTTACAAGAGTGGATGGGTGTGAGATTTCATTTAGTGAACGTTTTAAGGTTCGAGCGTACGGGAATGAGTCGTGCATCAGGGACATGGAGCGACACCTACTTGATGCAATGTTGAATGTGATTCCGGGCCACGGTCTGGATCCAAAATCGCTTTCTTTGTTGTATGAGGAAAGTTTTTCCGCGTTCGGACCCTTGACGAGCTAATGACGCTCCTCTCGGATGTCGCAATTTTTATGCAACTGGGATTAATGGAGAAGAGAGCGAGAGAGAAGGAATGAGAGAGCGAGAGAGAAGGAATGGAAAACGAAAAAAAGAAGCCGGAGACGAAACGAGCGTGAAAATCAAAAGCGACTCAGTGGGAAGCGAGGGAATGAATCAAGGCGAAGCCGGCGGAACAATGATCGGAAGTGCGGAGTTGGGCCCACGCACGCGAAAGTGTCATCTGTTTCCCCGCGGCCCGGCTTCGATTTTCCTCACTAACTGCTATCTCTGCCACCGCGGTCATCATTCATGCATTCCCGGCATATTCTCCTGCGTATTTGTCCTTTCCAGGACCACCAGAGTCTGCCTCCTAGCAGATATACACCGCCTCCTGTCCTCCGTCATTTCTAGACAGAGAGAAGAACTGACTAAAGCAGTGTTCCCTAACCAGGGTCTGCGGACCGTCGCTGGTCCGAAAACGCTTTTTGCTGGTCCAGGAGAAATGGTATGCCGCCCAATAAATTTATCAAAATTAGCAATGAAGTTGCTATCTTTATCAGGAAATTTTGAAAGACACTGTCAGTTGATATTCTCTGATGAAAAATAAAAGTTTGCATTCTCATATTTTAACACATCAGGCAAATTTTCACCCGCCAAAACAAATTATTTTAATTTTTTCATCCTGAGAAACCTTTCTTCAAGCCCACTTTTCCTATTTTTTAAACCCTTGGACAGCAGTGCCAGGATTTATACCCAAAATTTTGTGCCCCAAGCAGTAAAAACAAAGGGAGAACAAAAATGATTAGAAGATCTAAAGTCAGTAAAAACCTTTACTTGTTTTTAACATTCTTGCAGAAAAATTTGAACGAAAAAAAAGAAAAAAAGGTACTGTTTGGGTAGCGTTTTTTTTTTGCATTCCTTCCATTGGATTTGCATTTGGGGATTATCTGGACAGTGAATTTATTTTTGAAGGATTTTTCCTGACTTTGGCTACTCAGCCAAAACTGCATTTTGATGACCTTTGGTCAAACCAAAACACAGAAGCCTGCAAAAAAAAAAATCCCAGCTCCACCACGGAATGCAAAAGAACCCCAGCCTACCAAGGGTTAAAGACATTCCATAATGGCTGCTTCATTGGTTCCTAATTTTTTCAAAAAAAGCATACACTCTTTAAGTGCCTTCCAATAAAGCCTTTCAATCAAAACTTTTTTTGAGTTTGCAAACATGTTATAAAACTTTGCCAGTCTGTGAGAAAATTGATGGAAATTTGCTTGGCTGCAGGCCCAAAAAGGTTGAGGAACAGCACTGGACTAAAAGTCCCACTCACCTGGCAAAGGTGCTGAACCTTTTTTTATTGAAGGAACCCCCTTCATTTCATTTATTTTTTCAACCATCACTTTCCACAGATAAGGAGCCTCTGATACCTGTCTTGCATCTGTGCCTTTCAACCAATGGTGCTGTTGAGCCTTGATTACTCAAACCTCCCTAAGCCAAATATTTATCAAGTCCCTGTCTGAATTCCATTTGAGGCAATTAATTGAAAACCTCCCAAACTCAAAGGTTTTCCTCCAAACCTCTGTAGCTCAAATTTTCTAGAGGCATTTTGACTATTATTTCATTGACAATAGAATGATGAAAGCAAAGAAGTAATTGATGAGTTCCAAAAGGAACTGAAATAATAATTGGGAAAATGAGCCCTTTCCTCCAAGATCAGCAATTTTTCAGTTGGGATTAACTGGGATTATTTTGGGATCACCTTGGAGGATCTTTTGCACATTGCCAAATTTTCTTGTATCATCTGAGGATTTCACAACGTATACCATTCTGCTTAGGCACAATTCTGTTGAACTTCAGTTCAAACCAAAATGCATTAGGAAGAACAAATTCTGGAACCGTCTGCTTCTCAAGGGTTAAAAGGTGGGAAGTTGGTAAAATAATTGGTTCATGGAAGCAAATGCATTATTGTTTGAATTTTTTATTTGTATTATTGCATTAATGTTACTTGTATTACCTGAAAAAATGAAGAAACATTCCAAGCAAGAAGTTGGGGAGATGTATGGATAGCAACACCCAAGGAAATGGTGGAATGGATTAGAAGTGTACAGTATATTGCATTTGGAAATCTTTGAAAAGTTCAAATTAAAGAGTTTTTAAATACGAGTTTTGAGCTAAATGTAATACAAAACTGGTCAGAATTGAAGGTTACAACTCTGATCAGATGCCATTTTTGCAACCTTCAGTCAAGCCAAAATTTAACTATGAATGAATGAACAGAACACTTTATTTGCCACTTTTCAGCATTCACAAGGTTCAATCAAGATTTCCACAACCAAACCCCCTTCCCACCCAACCCAAATCCACTCAATGACATTTAATCACTGGTGTGGGAAAAAATTCAAGCAGAGTACTGCAGGATGGAAAAGCAACCCTCTGTCATGCAAGGGTTGCATTTTCCAATGCAATTTAGAAAATGTTCTAGCCAAAATGCTCAGCAGCAGTTGCAATGGACTCCTGGTCATCTCAATATGGTGCTGGGCTTTTAATGAGTCACATGTACTTTTTTTATTGGAAGGTGTGGACCATTGTAAAGAAAACTGAATTCAAAATACATCAATAGTCCATGCGATGTTTGTTTCTTGGAAATCTTGAAAGTTCTATTAGCTGCTATGTTTTTAATCCGAATTGAAATCATTTGTGGTGCAGTATCCGAATTTATTAATGAATTATTGTATGCAATATCCATGAAGAGAAGGCCTATCTTATTATGACTGAAATACATCACACATTATTGTGGAGTACCTCGTACATATTTTCCTATGCCTTGGTGAATTTCGTGGACTTGTTCTGGAAATAATGAGTAAAGCAATATTTGATGGACCATTCTCTTCAATTTCGTTTTGAAGCATGAACATTTTCAAAATTTTAGCACAATTGCATTTCCCTGTTTTTTGAGTAAAATGTATTTTTAAAAACCCCCACAAGCAATGAAAAATTGCAAGAAAAAAATATGTTCACGTTTAATTTGTGTATTATAAACTGAAATTGCAATTACGAATATATCAGCCTTCTCTTCGTGCTTTTTAACACGTTTTTATTAACTTGCTTTCTTGTCTGTTAATTTGTTTGTCCAGATCAAATTTTGCAACTCAAATTTTGCCTTGTAATTTAACCCTAATCTGTTTCCAAACTAGGGTCAAATTGCAAATTGGTCAAATTGCAAGACACTCCAAGAAATTAAAAAATATAAGTACACAAATTAAAAATATGTGGCCAAAGCAGGTTGTATCTACTAAATTTTTTTGTGCTTTTTAGTCTTACTTGAAAAACGTTTACTGGTAAAAGGGTTAGTATATTGCATCTTGCTGCTTTGGAAATCAACTGGATTTGACGCCCCTATAGGATGGCTTTCATGAAGAGAAGACTCCTTAATTCGAAAACCAATTTTGTTCCAGCAGGAAGTATAAAAATTTGAAGACCAAGACTGAGGCAGCCATATTGCCTCTATATACAGAGGAGAATAGGTGAAACTAAAGTATTCTGCTAAAGTTAATTTGACTTTTAACAGAGTTTTCTTCAGTAATCTTCAGTTTTTACCAAGAGAATACAATAGTCTTCCGACTATTTTTGTAACCATCCACACAGTTGGGAAGAACATAATACAATACCATAGCGATTCCGCACTACCTTACCTAAACATCCGATAGAAATGGAAAATCAAGTACTTCGAGATTTTTGAGAGAACTTACGGAATTACCGCTTAAAAAAACTTATCACAGTGAAAATTTTGAAGTTTTGCATAGATTTCCTCAAGTTTCACTCGCTTTCTTCGACGCAAATTCCGGGAAACATTTCGAGAATAAGAAATTTCCGAATCATCTTTCTCAATGACTGACCGCTATAAGAAGGAATACAATATTTCCGATTTCTAAAACTGGAAGGCATAAAATCAATTTAATGAGCAGATTTTGACTGCTATTTTAAGCTCTTGCTTGACATTTTTGCCTCTTGGCGAAACCATCCGAACAATTGGAAGAGGACAGGACTTTTTCTTTGGTCTGTGCCTTTGGTCATCTGAGTTTCTATGGTAAAAAAAAAACAAAGATTCCACAGGTTTTCACTTCCATGTACAGTATATAAATCAGAGAAATGCAGTAATTCCTCGATGGAACATGAAATTACTTTCAAAATGACCGCAGGGCAAACAAAAATCAGACTAGGTTGAAAATTCTCTTGTGGTCGTTCTAAAATTTGTTTTTCTTCTATGCAAGTTTCACAACTTGTATGTCAACTCAGAAAAATTTCAAAAACACACAATTCAATGTTTAAACTAAAAGAAATTACAAGAAAATGTGGACTGATGCGTAATGTATTATTCTTTTCAAGCTGACATCAACAGAAGGAGAAAATGTGGTTGTTGTTTTTCAGGTGGATATTGTTTGTTATTTGGAGTACGTGGACCTGAAAGTGAAATATTTTGTATTTGATTTCAAGTTCATAAAAACGGGTTGAAAACTTGTTGGCATTGGAACTCTTAACGTTTCTGTCGGAACGGATCATTTTACAGGAATAAGTGGTTGTTTGGCTGGGTGGGTCTGCATTTCATTTTTATTAAAGCTTATGAACCCCCCCCCCCCTTACCCACACTTGGGAATGGTCAAGTGGGATATTATCTCCGGATAAACTGCTAATGGCTTTTTGCTAGCTTTTACTTGTCCCTTGTAACCTGACTTTATAAACTGAGATTCTGGTTTCTCAAGCCTAAAATCAATCTATGAATAAAGTACAGAAGGTAAGGGATAAAAGAGAAAACCTCAGCCTTAAAGAATCTTCTTTTTTTTGCACAATTTTCTGATTAGATCAAAGCGATAATGCCAGGATTTTTTTTTACCTTGCCCACTGCAGTCATATGTTTTTTTTTACATGTCTGTGCAACACAAGAAATGGAAAAAAATAAAATCAAAAGGCGTAAAGCCAAGCATAAGTTTTCAACCCTTGGGAGGCTGTGGGTTCTTTTGCATTGCGTAGTGGTGCCAGGATTTTTTTTGCAGGCTTCTGTGTTTTGGTTTGACCAAAGGTCATCAAAATGCAGCTTTATGGCTGGGTAGCCAAAGTCAGGAAAAATCCTTCAAAAATAAATTCATTGTCCAGATAATCCCCAAATGCCAATCCTATGGCAGGAAAACAGAAAAATGCCAGCAACACTGCCAAAAGTAACCTCTTGTTTTTCTTTTCTTGTAAAGTTTTTCTGCAGGAATTCTCAAAAAATTCAGGGGTTTTCCTGACTTTGGCTCTTCTAATCATTTTTGTTCAACACTTTTTTTTCAACTCTTTGGGGCACAAAATTTTTGGATAAATCCTGGTACCACCGCCCAACGGTTAAGGGAGTGATAATTTTACTCCTAGTTCAGGGAGTGATAATTTTACCTACTAGTGGACTTGGGTTGGGTGGGAAGGGGGTTTGGTTGTGGGAATCTTGATTGAACTTTGTGAACGCTGAAAAGCGACAAATAAAGTGTTCTGTTCATTCATTCATTCATTTTACTCCAAAAACGTAGAACAAAGATCCGTGGGTCCTCAACAATAATAGTCAATTGTCAAAAATCTTCAAACTCCATTTTCTGGGGTGCCAAAAAAGGAGAATAATGCAGGTGGAGAAATAGCGTCCTCCGCAGAGAAGTATACTCGGGGTTGCTGCGTGTGGCGGTCTGTTGATTGCATCGCTGGCGCCGCAGACCCTAATCACTATTCATTGATTGATCCATGCTCCAGTAAGTCCTTGCCTCGTTTCCCATGCGTTTTTAACAGCTAAACAAAACCTTTCTCATGGCTGGGGAAATGCGATTCATCAACGCAGCGCATCCTTGGGGTAATTCCGAGCTTTTCAACTCTGTTCACCTGCTCCAATGGGCTTTTCTGCCTTTTTTTTTTTTTTAACCTACCTCAATTTCCGCGGAAAAACGGACGTTTGATCCATCACTTTTGCTGGTTCTTCCTCCGGAATCCGACTTCGTCACGAACCAGACAGAAGCTGGAAATTTGAAGGAATTCCGGCTTCTTTCATCGCATTTAAACGCAAGCCAGACGTGACCAAGGGAAAAAAAGGAAGAAGTTGGTGGAAATGAAATGCTGGCATTTGTTCAGCCATCAGTCGTTGACGGTTCGTGGAATTCAGAGTTTCCCGGGTTCCAATTATGTCTGGAAAAGGAATCCTTTTCTGCAGATATTAATCAGGAATTCCTGCTCCAAAATTCACAGTATTCCATAAACTGGGTTTTGAGCGCCAACAAACTGGACCTTGCTAGAAATTCATCGTAGTTCTTCAAAAGATCACCTGCAAACATGAGCTTGCGCCTAATTTAAATACCTAGCTTAGTCTAATCGTAATCAGTATTACACAGAGAGATCCCAGGCAAAATGCCTGAAATGAATTGAGTTTTTCGTGATGCTTGCAAAGATCGCCGAGCCTTTTTTAAAGCTAAACCTTACTGAAATTCCTTGCTTTTGGCAAATATAGTGGGACACCAGTAAAGGAGGATATCGCCTGATTTCTCCCCGACAATTTTGGCTGAGCAGAAAAGCTCTTCGAATCGGGACGTCAATTGCCTCTTAATTGTTATTTTGTTTTCCTGTCCTTCCTATGATCCCGTGGTTCGAAGGAGTCGTGTTTGACATCCCTGCGATGAGGTCTGCATTCAGGAGAGTAATTATATTTCGCCACGGTTGAGAAACTTCCTTTGGATGATTTTTCCGTACCCGGAATTTCGCCTCCAGTGGCTCATCGAAAGCGCCATTTGCTGGGGATGCATTTCCTCCATAAAAGCGTAATTGATACCAGCTTTTACTTGATTTAATGGCCTGGGAAAAGGAAATTGGCCATTAAATTCCATCAGAAATTGCATCCTTCCTCCACACGTTTATTCAGGGGTTTTTCCTTGCAGACGCAAAACGCTTTCTCTCTTGCAAAACTTTGATTTCAAGCTTGAAGTCAAACTGAGCGTATCCGCGGGATTCGAAATGCGTCGCTCTCACCCCGATTTTCGGCTGATTTCCGCGGCGTGACAGAACTTTTCACATCCCGTGATTTAATGGGCAATTGAAAGCACCATCCAATGGGGAAATATCCTCCATAAAACCTAATTGAAACACTGGCTTTCAGAATGATATAAGGACTGGGAAAAGCAGCACTTGCAGGGAAGGGGGGGAGGAAACTGGGGATTTCAGTGGCAAGAGCATTCATCACTCCTGACATGTACTCATTGTTTGCAGCAGTTTCTGGGACATTGAAACTACATTGCGCATTTGTCCCGTGCAGCTGTTATCCGAGGAGAATAGCAACGAGCAGGGATGCTAACCACTCCACTGTCCAAGAATCCGAGCAATTTGCAGGAAAATCAAGACAGCTTCGCAGTTTTTTCTCGGGCAAAAGGGCCGTGCGCCGTGTGTAATTTTGCACGAACGAATTATCATCCGTGATAACATGCCTGCTGATACGCGCATCAATTCTCGAAGCATTCTTCCAGGAGATCGAGCTCAGTTTCTTTCCATTGCCTCAGCACATTTGTCTGCGAAAATGCCCGCTTCTGAGAAAAATGACGACGATACTGGCAACACACCGGGTCCGAGGTTGGCTGGATCTCGTGCTTTCTCGTCCAGCAGTACCTAAACAAAGTACTTTCTTTAATATGACAGGACCACGGAATGAGCGACAGTGCGCGGGAAATCTAGATGTTCCATATCCGTTAATTTGAATACAAAGTGATGGTGATAACTTCTTCATTTTCATTGCCATAGTTTCTCATTTAAAAAGACATTTTGACGAGATTGAGAGTGATACAGTAAATAATTCCTTTCTGCTTAATATTCTCTGTCATTTCAGGGACATGTGGAATATCCAATGAATTTTAGGCAATCAGTATAACTTAAGTTTTGCTGGTATTATCAGTTTTCATGAGTTTTGAATTGCAGAAATCCACGGCGGATGTGCATCAACTTTTCAAATTGTGTTGCATCTGTTTGTTTTCTCGGGTTAAAAATTACCTACCATTTATTTTTTGCTTTGAATTTATAACTCATTATTCATTCCTGAAATGAAAAAAATGAACAGCTTTTCAGTCTGGAAATAAAAATAATTGGTTTGTCAAGTGAACAGGTGGTACCTTGCAATTTGACCTCCTGTAATTCAACCATCCCACAATTCAATGGTCAAATTTGCAAGGAGGTTGACTTGCAATTTGACCTCTGCCTCAGAATTTAACCTGCTTTGGTCACTTCTTTTGCACTTTTGTGCTGATATTTCCCAATTTTACAGCGTTGTGTCTTACACTTTGACCCCTTTGAAATTTTACCCTAGTCCAGCTACAGATTAGGGTCAAATTTCGAGGTACTATCTGTACAAATTCTGAAAGAAAATCCAGAACAAATGAGGAAATCATTTCTGATTTAGTTCTAAAAATGGAAAGGTTTCTTTAAATTTTTTTGTGTTTTCCTTCAGAGGACAAAGGAATGATTTGAGTGTGCAGCTTAAATTAAGATTTTGTGCAGGATTATCTTGTCAACAGAATGAATATTTTCAAATACCTGTTGCTTGTTTAGAACAAATTAACCCTTGGATGGCAGATGGTTGCTTTCCATTGAACAGCAGAATGAATGAATGAACGGAACACTTTATTTGCCACTTTTCAGCTTTCACAAGGCACAACCAAGACTCCCACATCCAAACCCCCTCCCCACCCAACCCAAGTCCCCTCAAAGACATTCAATCACTTCAAAGCAGGAAACAAAGCACAAATTGATAAAAAAAATAAAAAAGAACACAATCTACAAAATGAAGCTGGACATCTGACATGTTTGCATACAGCCACCCATTTCCTGACATTGAAAACAAATTAGCAGTAACAGTGTATCTAAAGCAGAAGGTCTTCAGCTTGCTTCTGTATGAGATTTAGTTGATTGAACAATTTAGAGAGAATCTTTGATGAGAAATCATATAGGGCCAACAGTTTATCTTGATCCTTTAAGATTTCAGAAAGTGTCTCTTCATTGAATTTCAGTACTTTTATATCTTTCTTAAGCTGATTTCTATCCATATGAAATGCTGGACATAAGAAGAGAAGGACAGCAGTACTTGGATATGTTTGCAAGAAAAATATAGCCTATTTCAGTTTGACCACTGATCAAAAGAAACCATGGTTTACTATAGGTAGCCAATACTGTAATATGAAATCTTTGGGTAAGTCAAATAGGGAAAGTCTGAAATATCCTACAAATATCCAATATGTTCAAGACCTTCGTCTGAAGGCTGAAAAATGCAGCCTAACAGAAGAATTTTTTTTGCTTGCCCACATCTCTTTAGTCTTAATGCTGTTTAGTTTGAAATATATTCAATTTATTTTCCAGTTCAGGTTAGAGGTTTGAATGTTCAATTGGTCTTTTACTAAGGTCAGATATGGCATGGCCCCGGTAGCCACAAATCAATTATCACCTTGGCAGAGCAATCGACTACCCATTCAATGCCACAAAAGTAACACGATATTTTTTACCTCCAACAAACCAACTGCATGAAAACAAAACAACAACAAAAACATGAAACACAAATTTTCAAACTTTTTGCCATCTTTTGAAAACCTGATTTTAAAAAACTACAAAATTCCAATCCACACATTTGTCTTACCATCAGTATTTGAGAGTCCAGCTGTGAATGGAATCTGATATTTTTGCTGTTGCTGCATTTTCCAAATTCCGATTCATTTTTTAAATGTTCCAAAGTAATCCTTATAATAAAGTCAAAGGAATATTCTGGCCTATTATTTTTTGGGAGATTTTTCCCTGTCGAATCGCATTCTTACCGTAAATTCTGTGTTCTCTCATACAAAAATGTCACCCCCAAATGGTGCCCAAAAACCAGCTGGAATATTCGAATCACCATCAGGTCTATTATTCGTCAGAAAGCAAAAAAGAATCAGCAAAAATCGATTCATTCTTGAGGGAGACTTTTCCCAGTCAAATTGCATACTTACCGCAAATTCTGTGTTCTCTTCTACAAAAAATTTCACCCCTCAATTGGTGCCCAAAAATCAGCTGGAATATTCGGACAACCAGGTCTATTATTAGTCAGAACTCAGGAAGCAGAAAAGAATCAGCGAAAATCGAAGGGAAGCTGAACCCACGAAGAAAAAAAAAAAAGAGGCCTAGAAACAAACGAGCCCCGGGACACGCAATAACCTCGGGTAGGGGGAAGGAAAATGAAAGAACCCCTGTCATGATGCATGAGGCAAAATTAGCGCGGAAACCCGGGGGACGAGTGCCGAATCGCGATACGCAGCAACAAACCGAATCAGGGCTAGAAGCTCTGTTTCCGGTCGCGATTAATGGGCCCTGATGAGCGGAAAAGCAACACCCAGAAACACTTCTCGACCCCGGGGAAGAATGAGGAAAAACACCCCGGGCTAATGAACCAGAAAAAGAAACAAACCTTCCTCCTCGTTTCCCCCCACTACCAAAAAAATAAAAGGAACCCCATGCCTCTCCTTATTGACAATGCACCAAATTAACTCCTGGGAAACCCAGCCCACCACCACATCAATCCATTAACATTAATATTGCGTATCGCGAAAAAAAAGAATTTTTTGTTTTTACAAATGGTGCAAAGATGACTGAATGAATACCAATTCAATGCATCCTTGACTTGAAAAATGCATTCTTTTGCCAGGAAAAAATTGCTGAACATCGAGAGCTATTCCATGATCTTCTTGACATTTTCCTGGAATAAGAAGAAAAATCAGCGCAATGCTTGCCATTCTACATGCACTGAACTTATTTCGGAAGTTATTCACGTTCCACATTTATGAACAAAAAATTTAGTCAATGACTGATTTTTTTCGAAAGTAAAGAGAATCACTCTGATATAAAAAATAATAAAATAATGAAGATATGTGATATTTAAAATATCATTTACTGCAATGGTGCTAATCTAAACTTCAAAAACATTTGAGATTCTCGGACAAGTTCTGTTCCTTTTTCCCGAGAAAATCCTTTTCGGCGACTCGGACAGACTCGATTTGCTTCACTTCTCTAAAAACTTATTGAAAGAAAAAACACTTTCAGGTCACGTCTCAAAATTGTGACGGTGACTCTCTTGGTCGTTTCCAGAGAGAAAAATATGTTCCATGCCTTCAAAGCTAGAGAAATTCTAAAGGTCAGAAGAAAAATGCTAGCCTGCACTTACAGATGAAAGGCTCATGGTTACACGCTCTATACAAGTCTAAAAAGTGGTTTTATATTTGCGAGTAGTAAACCTCGTCAAACTGATGATCAAAACCCAGTAGAGACTTCAGCATGAGAAAATGTCATCCATCTTCTTTGAACTCAGAATATGATATAAGAGTATAAGACGATTCAACAACAAATGCAAATGTTCGCTAGAAGAACTGCCTGGATGATCTTAAAAAAAAAAGGAGTGCTCAGCAGTGGTATTCTTTCTTCTTCATTTCCAACCAAGATCAATGAACATCTATTTTTGAGGTGACATATCATTACAGATTAAATCTTGCGACGACAAACTTCTGGGGAACTATACAAATTCGAGATCACAATGAAGGAAGAATATTTTGACCATTGTTCTCTGAAATAAGAGATGATTCCCTTAAAACCTGAGTTTTTCCGAACAGAAGAACGCATTCCAACAAATGAGCGAAGTTTCTCAACGGAAGAATAAATTTCTCATAATAGCAGATTACCAGAATTACAATTTTTTTACATTTTCGTAAGTAAATAGGGAAAACTGCAGAAAGAGCCGAACATTTGTGACATTGATTGCCGATATTTCATTAAAATAAGGTTCATTCAATATCATCAGCGTGGAGCTTTGGCCAGAACTTTTAAAATGCAGATTTATTCAAAAATCAGTTCTAAAATTATTTTTACCAGAGTCGCAGTGTTTTGGGGACAAAGGCACAATTTTTAGGTTAAAACAGAAGGCAAAGGCGTTTCGTTCAAAATTACCGACAAATTTAAAAAATGTTATCGTCGGAAATGAAAACCATCCGAATAAGTAGAGAAAATGTTCTATAGAAAATATAAATTTGCAGATTTTCTACGGGCAGACAAAAGTTTTGCTGATTTGAAGAAATTATGCACTGATGATCACGTCGCAAATTCTATATCAAACCGGATACTGTACTCTGCCCAAGTTTTGCTGTTTAGTCTAATCAAGCTGGGACGCTAATTACGAAGTTCAGCCAGAGTACTAGTGTACCTCAATTAAGGAAGCTAATCGAATGACATTTTGTCAATTAAATTCCTCCTACTGAGCTTTCTAATCCCTTCCAGAAAGGGAATTCGTTCAATTAAAGCAAATGTTTATTCACACAGCGAGTATTACGCGAGTATTCCCAGGAAAAACGAGCAAAAGCAATAGGTACTCATTGATGAAAGCTCAGCGATTCACGCTGGAACATGAAATGAGTTCCTTATCAGGGATAAAACCAGCTCAGCAACCACAAACACAGAGCCTGTTAGCTCATGGATTAAGTCCAATTCCATGCCCAGTACTTCCGCTTTTCATTTGATCCACGTACTCAGAGTTACCACTGATCATCTGAACTCGAGTCCTTGGTTAAAATTACGGTACGCAACTTTGCAACCAGCATCAGCAGCAGGGTAGTTTCCGTGATATAAAATAACCCTGTCTCAAACAAGGAATTTTAGGAACCCGATTCTTAGTTCGATCATTCAGTTTCTCCAAATCATTAGAAAAGGGATTACAAATACATCAGAACTATTACAGTTCATTTTCGAAGGAAACCGACGTTTTTTTTCTGGTACTCCACTCCACACGGAAAAAGGTGTCACTGGAGGAAAACTCATAATTTGTCTTACATAAAGAAATTCAAAAAATTTTACTGTATTTTGTGTTCATATTCAGGGGTTGTTCACATCCCAAGACAGGAGTATTCAGGGAAAATAAATGAACACCTAATAGACTGGATTGTGACACAGATACAGCGTTCGAAGTTGGATGAGAAAATTGGATGAAGAAATTTAGAGCAAATCAATCACAAACAGAGGAAAACACAAATTTTTGTTGGAGGAAATATCGATAATGTTTCAAACAAAATTTCAGTCAAACACAATGAAAACGCTCAGAAATAAGCCACCAGCGCCTCGGCAAATGTCAATTTATTTTGAAAAATAAATCTTCCTTGGATACCCCGTTAAACTGGGCATCTGCAATAATTATTAAGAACTCAGATCTGCCCCTGAAAATTACTTTTGCCTTCGACAGTCCACCGATAACATTCAAATTTCTGAGAAAAGTCTCCAATTTGGAAAACACATAACACGACGAAGACCTCATTCACTTGTTGGGAACATTCGGTAGACATAATTTATGCATCCAAGGGTTATTCTGATTGTTTTCTTGTAGACTAAGAATTTTTCCTGTTATGCTTGATTTTTATGTTATTTTAGCTTTTTTGATGAACCACTAACCCCATTAAAGTGTCACAAACCCAACAAACAAATAGTGGAAGAGTATCAAGGTTTTTTTTCTTCCATTGCAGCTATGTCATGGTTTGACTCATCAATTTTCAGCTTGTTTTCATGGATGATTTGATTCTTGGTATGGCTGATTCCAATGTTCTTTTTTTTCCTTGTTTTTTTAACCTGTTGGCTATCTTTGGTGCTTGTCAGGTTTTTCTACTTGTGACCCCTGTCCAGTCTGTAACTTGCATGAAAACAATGAATAACTGCTGGGATTCAAATGAACAATTCAGTCAGGCCAATAAACTAAGCTTCAGATGCATAGATACAATGCCTAAATACAATAGCCTTCTTTTCATACAGAAGCAGGCTGAAGACCTTGTGCTTTAAATAAACTTTTACTGCTGCTTTGTCTTCAATATTGGGGGATGGGTGGATGTATGCATATGTGTTGGATGTCCACTTTTATTTTGTGGAGTGTGTTCTCTTTTGTTTTTGTCATCAGCTTGTGCTTTGTTTCATGCTTTGAAGTGATTGAATGTCTTTNATTGGTATTCATTCAGTCATCTTTTCACCATTTGTAAAAACAAAAAATTCTTTTTTCGCGATACGCAATATTAATGTTAATGGATTGATGTGGTGGTGGGGGGGGGGGGGTTGGGTTGGGTGGGGAGGGGGGTTGGATGCGGGAGTCTTGGTTGTGCCTTGTGAACGCTGAAAAGTGGCAAATAAAGTGTTCTGTTCATTTGTCCATTCACAATGCAGAAAAAAATCAGTATTAATATATTAATGGATCCCGATGAACTTTACGGACCCTAAGAAAATGACGCAACGTGTCCTGATTGCAGGGGCTCGGAGGGCATTTCCCATTTGTCAAACGGAAGTATATCTCTGCAAACACGCGGTTTGTCAGCGATCAGGATCGAAAGTATTGCAGTCAGTCGACGGTGTGGGGGTGAAGAGTAGAGCGGAATAATAAGGAAACCGATGAGGAGAACACTTATTGTGGTGGTGTCTGTACCGGAATCGGAGAGAGACTCAATTAAGTTTCGCGGACGATGATAAATGCATGATCTAAAAGTTCCCATCGCGAGAAAGAAACGCGAGGTTCGAACTCGGACGTTAATAGCCCCCCACTTTGTCCCGAAAAAGTGTATCAGACCCCGATTATCCATTTTTCATGGACCGATAATCCGGCCTTGAACATCGGATATCATCCATTAATCACTCCCGACCTCGACGTCGACTTACCAGATTGTGACAAATGGTCCGGCTAATGAATCAGCGATTTCTACCGGACGTTGGCAACGCTGCTTCGATTCTCGAGTACCGACATGGTAATTGAAGCTGAGTCATTATCGCGTGGGTGCAGAGGGAATATGGGGGTGGGGGATTAATTAAGTTGCCGGGGAAGCCGTTTCCGGGGTCAATTACTAGAGATTTCCATCCCGAGGGTTGCTTTTGTGCTTGGAACCGGTAATGGTTCGCGGAGCCACCATTTCTCATCCCCTGGTTTGCTTTGGATGTTGGAATGGTCTTACCAATGCACTCAGCATCGTTCATAACAAAAGAATGTCTTCCTCTCGGGATTGAGGTTATGGAGACGGAACACTTGTAAGAATCAAGTGGAAAAATTATCATTGGACTGCTTGAATGATCCGAACCTGTTCGTCTTTGCAGTACAGCAGCTTGAGAACAACCAGCTCCACTTTATATTGTTCCACTCGTAAACATTTTCGAAAGGAAACCAGTCAGTCTTCGCAAAGCGCCATGGAATATTTCTTGATGATCCAAAAAAATCGAATTCTTCAAGCGAATAAATGATCAATCAAAGAAATGCGTAGACATTTGTGTTACATTTTGTAAAAGTAGAGGAGGCCAATCCTCGCTATATGAACAGGAATTCACTGCCGAACCTATTCAATGTCACAGTTTTCCCTCGATTCATTTTTTTCATGTTAGGTTCGCTTATTTCGTGTGTTCAATGGGTTTGGGAACTCCGAGGCGTCAAAATCATCGCACATTTCTCAATAATAATGCATGTACGAACAGGAATGTAAATTTAGCACATCGTTTTCCGCACTAAGTTCAGACGTTTTCTGGTGAGCGCTGAACAACTAATTTTTTTTACTTCACCAAAAAGCATACTCTGACTTAAAAAATAATCATAATCTTCAGTCTCTGACATAAAAATTTTTGTATCCACTTAAATATGTCTGCACAGAAACATCCTAAATTTGGTCATTGAATGAGGGAGATTTTTTCAAAGACAAAAACTTGGCTGTTTGAAAACACTTCGCTTCAATTTATAGTCATGAGTTCTTTTCGACTTTTTATTGCTAACAAGTGTTTTGTTAGAGAATAGCTTACCAAAACATATAAATATTTGAGTATTTTGGGATCCAAGCGAGATGAGAAAAATTCACCTCTGAAGTAAAACTTGCACTCAGCCTGGGACAATGCTAGAAATTCCAGTAGAATTTCTGATTTAAAAGCTAATGATGTATGTCTTTGTCCCTACAAAATGAACACAGTAAAGATGATGAGCTTTGTTGAAATTCAAAAACTCAGTAAAATTCTTCCTGATTCAAACACACACTTTTCCTCAAATGCTTTTGAAAATGACTGATGATGTTTACAGAAAGAAGAATGTATTTATTAATTCTTTTGTGACTTCCATATTTTTATACTGGTTTTAGGAGTGGTGCATTTTTATGGGCCTTTGGATTGGACAATTTTTTTTGAAATTGAAGACGTCATAGCATCTTGATGTGCTAGTTTTGCTTGATAAAGATCCTGAGGGTTCCTTGAATCTTGGATATTTTCATTGCTATTGTTTCTGCTTGATTTGATCTCCTTGATTGACAAGAACTTTGGCGCAGTTCCTCAACATATTTCAAGGCCCAGGCTTCAATGCTCTTTTCAAAAGTTTCTATCCAAAGAACAAGTGTTGAAATATTCCCAAATTTGGATATTTTTGCATTGTTGCCTTGCCCAAATTAGATTTGAATTGAATGAATGACATCTGTAGATAAATACTGTCCACTGAAGAAAACTTGAGGCATAAATAGCTTGCAGGTACCAAAAAAAAATAACTGTCTGATATTCTGCTAATTCTCAATGAATGAACAGAACATTTTATTTGCCACTTCTCAGCATTCACAAGGTTCAATCAAGATTTCCACAACCACACCCCCTTCCCACCCAACCCAAATCCACTCAATGACATTTAATCACTTCAAAGCAGAAAAGCACAAATTGATAACAATAAAATTAAGAATAACAGGAAGAGTAATATTCTACGAATTCAGCCCTTGATGAGTTGACAGCAGAATTCAGAACTCGGAGATTAACCAAATCACCCCCTTCCCACCCAACCCAAATCCACTCAATGACATTTAATCACTTCAAAGCAGAAAAGCACAAATTGATAACAAACAAAAAATACATTACAACATGAAATACAACTGGACATCTGGCATGTATGCATACACCCATTCACTCTCTGACATTGGTAAACAAAAATATACTTAAAAATTAATTTAAAGCACAAGGTCTTCAGCTTGTTTCTGTATGATCTTTAGTTGAATGAACAAATTTGAGAGAATCTTTGATGAGAAGTCATAGAAATCCAATAGAAAATTTAATTTTCAATCAAATTTTCTTAATGACAGAGGTTCTGAACCTGTGCCACAGGCTCCGCATAAATGTCCAGGGGTCCGCACTCCGCAGTTCCTCAGGGGAATACAGAATAATCCGAAATTCAAGATTTAAAAAATTATGGAAAGCAAACAATCAAAAAATTCTTTGCCTGCTATTTTATGTGATTTCAGGTAGGAATCATCCATTCTTTGTCCCAAAAAAATTCAAGACATAGCATTGGCCCAAGTTTTCTACAATAGAAATCCATTTTGAAATCGGCTCTGCCAAATAAACGGATGATGAAAGGGGGTGATTTGGTTAATCTCCGAGTTCTGAATTCTGCTGTCAACTCATCAAGGGCTGAATTCGTAGAATATTACTCTTCCTGTTATTCTTAATTTTGCTGCCAGGGAACAGCTGGTGTCCTAACTCCCCTTCGAATTTGCTCATTTTGTCCGTCCTCAGTTTTACTCTGAGAAAAGGTAGGACTACTGCGGCGTAGATAGGCGAAAGAAAAACCTGGGTGTCCCACCGAAAGAAGGATACCATCATGCCGGAACGCTGCACACGAAGAAAGAATTTGAATCGGAGCCCAGAAGACATTTGATTTCGCGGAAGGAGGAAAAGTCGACGCATTGGAAAACAAAGTGGGCCTGGTTTTAATGATGCCTCGACACACAAAAGGCGAAAAGCCTTCGGATTCTCTTTCTCGGCTTTTTTTTTTTTTTTTTTTCTGTCTCGCTTCTTTCCAGGGCGGGGGGAAAGGAATAATGGTTGCATTTATTGCCGGGCTCAGCTTGCCGGCAAACATTTGGGGGGGGGGGGATACAGTTGAACATCAATAATTCGGGTCTTCCCAAGTTGGATGCCTCTGTGTGCCAAATTTTTTCAAGTCCTTGTCTGAATTCACTCAGAAACAATGCATATGTTGGGGACAAATTTTGCCTCAGTATAATTTGATGTTCAGTGTTGATAAATGAAACACAATAATCAGTCTGGGACAGCTGACTTGGAATTCCTTTTAGGGATCCCTAGTTTAACCCTTGGGCAGCAAAGTCGGACTTTTTTTTGCAAAATTTCTTTGCCCCTCAGCAGAGAGGCAAAGAAAAAATGTCAACAGGGGGTTAAGGGTGAAGTTGGGAAAAATCCTGATGTTTTTTTCCATGGGTGCACAGAACATTTTTGCAGGAAATTTAAAAAAATGCTCAGTTAGTCTACCAGCTTTATTTTTATTTTTTTTTTATTTATCCAGACTTTGCCTCAGCCCACCTGGAAGGGTTTTCCTGACCTTCAAAAATATGAAAATGCGGGAGGATACAAAAATAACACAATTCTGTCCCACTATGGAAAAGAACAATCTGCTGTCCAAGGATTAAAGGGATAAGTTTCACAAAGTAAAACTGAATAAAACTACTCAATGAATTCAACTTGCAGGAATAACTGGAATAACTTGAGTAACACAGTTGATGAACTGATTATTTATGAGAAGTGCTGCTTATATACTACTGTAATAATAATGATTAACCTTCAATATGATTTACTTATTCCAGAAACATAGCAAGAAGGATATCACTGAGGATGCTACAGTGCCAGGATATTCCTGGCACTGCAATTTTGATGAGTGGGGATTATTTGTATTTCCTACTTCTAGGAATTGCATATTAATTTACACAGTGTTCATGCCCAACAGCTTTAAAAATGTATGTAACTTGAAGACTTTCCCCCTCAAACCTTGGTGCCTCCGATTTTCCAAAAGCCATTTTACAATTATTTTATTAACGCAGGAAAGTGAACAGGAATAAAAATGTGGCCATGTTTTCTGAAAGGAATTGGAAGACTAATCAGACAAATAAAACATTGCCTCCAAGGTCAGCATCCTCCTGTAAACTCATTTGACAAACTATTCAAGGCCCAGAATGTCATCAATTACAATGTTATGTAATTCTTTTCTTCCCTCAACAAAAATGCGTGCTTTTCTAACTCCATACCTCCATCATAGCTAATTTTGGCTGGTCCCTTGATGTACTTCTTACAGAGGTTCGACTGTAACAAAAATGGGCCTGCGATGAGCCGGGAACTTTATTAAAGGAAGATTCTAGAAGTTACTCAATATACTGAAGACTCGAAGATTTCATTTCTCAACGTACTCATCACATTTCAGGCAGCGTCTGAAAAACAGAAAATGTTTTCACGCAAAAGTTCAGTTTGAAAAAATGCAGTTTGCAAGAATGAATTGATGATTTTAAGATTTTCTCCGCCTTTATTAACACTTTTGGTGAGATATTTCGAGAGACGAGACTTAGCTTTCGGTGAAGTTTGGTTTTATTGTTGAAAACTTTTTTTTCGGTCAGTGAGGTTAATTTGAATATGAAAACCACGCGCGTTAGTGATGAAAATGTCTTCAGGAGTACATTGTCTGATTTGAGGATCATAAAGCCCAGTGCCATTATCATGATCTGAACCCATGCAAAATTATTTAAAAAAAAAAGATAGTGGTCCGCAAATTCACGTTTGTCCAAATGCGTACTACGTTGGACGAATATCGCGATTGATTTAATCGTTGTTTTAGGCTCCCTTGAGGCCAGAGACTTTTTTTCATCTATTCAACATCAGAGTGCCTGGCAAAATACAGTAGCTAAATTTATCCATCTAGAAAATTCTTATCGAACGAGAAGGGTGTGGTGAAGTATGCATAGGAACGGGCAGTGACACGGATTAGAAATATATTTGACGAATTGAATTCTCGATCGGGTATCAAGTTTCACCTACTTCTGCTTCGGGATGAAAGTGGCCCATTTCATTCTTTTTTTCTATGGAAACTAATATGTTGCACAAGTTCAATATTGACCAGTGTTCATCAGCGTGTGAGCAAGAAGGCCACGAAATGTTTGCCAAATGACGCGATTCGCAAAACTCTGCGCTAAAATGATAAAACTGAGACGTGTTTTCAGATTGTCCATATAATTCAACAGACTTTATTTACAAGAGTACCGTATTTTAAATCCGAGAAGCATTTTAGAAAATTTCATGATATAATTTTCAAAATACTGTAAAAAAGAAAGTTATATGCATTAAAGAGGAAGAAATTAATTTTTCTCAATATTTTCTTAAGAAAAGTCTGACAGAATATAAGGTGTGATCCCAAAGTATTTTTATTGGTGTAGCGCTGCGTATGCAGGCTCCCGAAATATTTCCCGTGTGTTTCTTCTCCACCCAGAAAAGGGGCTTTACCAAACTTTGTATTCGCTTGAGTTTCGAGGCCAGCAATAGAAGCATCGCTGTCCTCATGCTGGAACACATGTGTGTGTGTATTGTTTCCTCAGTCAGCGAAGCTGACCATCGCGGTTCTTTAACTCTGTGTGTCTCTCTATTTTCGTCAGCATTCGTGCCCGAGCACTCGCGACTGGTTGTTGTTGTGCGCTGTTCAATAAAAGCTTATTGCCTCTCTACGCGAGATCCTGGTAGCTATTTTATTTCGAACTAACTAAAAATCCTTCTGGCCCGCAAAGTACGCGGAAGACACCAAGTTAAGAAACCAGGATAAAAATTGTTATCTGAAACATCGAGGTTGGTAACGAACTTTTTATTAGACGTAATATTAAGTCTTCGTTTAAAACTCACCGATCTTTCAAAATTCTAGTGAATTTGGATAACAAAGGCATCGTTTTAGACTGCAGATATCATGGGTGTTATTAGCATTTTTTTTAGTTCTGAACATTTCCACACTTTTCCTCTGCAAATTTACGGTAAACTTCATCTCTAGCTAAGAGAATCTCAGGTTGCTCCTATAGTGCTAATGACAATTGCAATGACCCACAAAAAAGAACTTTTGCCCTTTGTCAAACATGTTGCAATCAAGCATGGCAAAATATTAAATAAAATTGCGTTCTTTATTCAATAAATTTCCTTCCTGTTACATTAATATATTTATTCAATTTTATTTGGCATTCCGAAATTTCTCAACTAGATTTTACTTCATGCAAGCTTGCATGCCATCTTTGAGATGATGGTTTTTCCTCAAATTGGCGTGAATATGTCAAGGGCTTCCCAAAAGTTTTGCACACAGCAAAACATTCATTAAGAGAGCCCAAGTATAATAAGATTATCCGAGATGTACTGCACTAAAATATTACTTTGTATATGCATATAATTATATAATTATATTTAATTTATATTGATTCATATTATTACTTTATTTCAAGAGGAAGTCCAATAAACATAATATACACTCATCACACCTGGACTCTCTGGGCCTGTTTGGAGAATGCCAAGTCCAGCAAGCATTGGAAAACTATGAAGACTCCTCAGGAAAACTATTACATAATTTCTTCAGTGAAAAGCCACGTGAATTGAGCCAATAAAGTGTTCTGTCCTTGTGGAAAAAAGAAGCATTAGACTGCACAAATCCACCTCCTTTATAAGCTGTGAATATTCCCTAAGAAAGGCAGTTACAAGCTTGCCTTGCCATTATATTAGCGGTGTTTGGGTAGATGTTGGCTTGTGTGTTTACCTGACTGATGAGGAAGGCCTAAGTCAGGAAAAATCTGGGTAGAGGATACCTCATTGTCTTGAGAATTCATGAATGTTAATCCTATGCTGTGAATGCAGGAGAAAACACCACCCATTGAGGATTTCTTTTTATTCATCAGGCAAAATTTTCTGCAAGATTATAAGAAAATATCATACTTTTTCCAAACTTGAGGCTTGATCCAAAATATAATTTTTAAATGTGCAATGCTTATGGTAAATTTGAAAAAAAATAACCAGCTTTGTCACACATTGGCTAAGGAGTGTACAGGAAGGGAAGACCACAAAAGGTGAGATGTATGTAGAAAATGTTAGACAAAAAAGCCAACAGAAAATGAAGTTTCGAAACCTTTTACAGGAACATATAAAAACAGTATTTAAAAAAAAAAAAGAGGGGAGAAGATATTTCCTTTGCTTTGGAGAAGGGGTTCCCAACACTTTAACGGAGGTGTCAAGCCATGCACAATTTTGGGACCTATATACATGCTGCTGCTCTGGGACACACCCGCAAGCGCGGGTCCCTGAAGCTGTCTGTCACCCCTGTCACCCACCCCCGAGGGCGCCTCATCGTCTGGTTGCCAGTTGGCAGGACTGCATACAGGATCCCTTTGGCAAGGCCAGGCCAGTAGTGCAAGGTGATATATTGCCGACGCCCGCTGCTCCATGTGACTTTTCAGCAGGCAAGTGGCTTACAAGACCATATCTGTGTTTGAGGGAGGGGAAAAGCCTGATGATGGGATTCCCGGCATCGATTCCCGGGGATTGCTGCAACGTCATCTGTGTCATTTCAGGCGGGACTGGGGGAAACAAAAGCCCAGCTTTTATTTCCTCTTCTCAGCCCTGCTCCAACGTGCCTTTTCTGCTCCACACACACACACATCATGCGTTTTCTTGGCCACACACATTCCATTTTTTGAGGGGACACATGCTGCCTTTTTTATTCACTGCTGCCGCTCCATGCGTTTTCTGGTTGAGTTCCTGAAAAAAAAACCTTATTTTTAACACCGTTTTCACCCAAGTACCAAGCACCCACAAGTAATAGAAGCCCGGCATTTTTAGTGGCTCTAAAATGGCAAGTTTTCATAAATACCAACGCCCTAACTTGGATTTAAGCATGACTCGATCTGAAATTCAAATATTCTTCAGTTTCAGTATTTCTATGAGAGTGAGTTTCTCCACTGAAAGTGGTTCAAACTTTTCCAGTAGAATCAAAAATAATACGCACCCAAAATTCCAAAACTTTTAAAAACGTATTGTACATAAAATAAATGGCTATGACGCGCACCCCTTTTTTCTCTTTCAATTTTGAGAAAAAGAGGTGCGTACTCCAGTAAATACAGTATTTTATATTCGTGAGATAATCTCTACTTCCCAATCAAGGTTCCTGCTTGAATTCAGTCCTTTCTCCTCCCTCTTAAATGATCCTTGAAGTGATTCAGAGAATGTGTACCAGAAAAAAACGGATGGTTGTTGAATGGTTTTCCTGGGGGAAGCTCTGCAGGTACGTCCTAGAAAGACAAGTATAGCGGGGACAAAGAAGTCAGTGATGAGAAGGATGATGATCTTGCAATATAGTTTTGCTTCTCTCCTTTTGTAGTGAACCATTTGCTGAACATAAAGAGAGAGAAAGAATTATATTTTGAGAGTTTTGGTGTGCATAAAGGACCTGCGATTTCACGACAGCATTGCCAAATAGGTTGTTGACATTTTTTCGAGTATATCAGGATTTTCGTTCAAGGTTTCCTATTTCGGGAGACCTCTAATATTTCTTGGAGCCTATGCAGAAACATGAAAATTTGCATTTACTGACACTGTGTTGTTTTTTATGTTATTCTTCCAAGGGTTAATGGAATTTTTGCATGGCATTCCTGGTTTCCTAATCTCCTAAGATTTAAAAAAGTTCAAAAAAGGAGATTAGGTCTTCGCCAGCATATTACCGCTGACAGGGTTCATAAACAGCCAATCTCTTATTCCAAGATGGTCGAGTAGCTCAATATTTTTAATGGAAGGTTCAGTATTTTTTTCTACGGTTTTTTTTCATGTCAAAGAGTACCGGTAAAAGGATTAAGGGAGCTCATAAGCATTATATCGTTTTTTGGCCCAGTGTTAACATCCGATATGAATTAATTTTGCGATACTTCATTGGTGCCGCCAATTATTTTCTGACTTTGTTCTGATTCATCCTCGAATGCACCAGCAATCAGACATGTTATCGAAAGAAGTTGATTGCATCAATATGGGTTAATCTGCTACATACATGTCAACATTTATATTGATTTTCTATGCGGAGAAGTGCTTTGTTGGTTCTGATTAAGATTAGCAGTGAAACGGTCATTAATTTATTTTGTGCATCATTTTTATCCCTCCGGAGAAACTTGTTCGTTATGAGAAATTGAATCATTTTTTGGAGATAGGTATTTTTTTTAGAAGAGCAATACAGTATTTTCTTTTTTAGGATACGCTTTGTCATCTTTCTGGAAAGCCAAAAGGAGTTCATTTATGGTGTCTTTAGTTTGTCATTTGGCTATCACAGGGATACACTAAACAAAGAGCACTGTAGTTCAACCTGTGGTACAAAAAGCCAATAGATTTTTTTTTTTTCAGAAATGGTGTGCCCATGAGCATTGAAAAGGAGAGAAACCTAATTTTTGAACAAAGGCTAAAGTCAAAAACAAGTCTGATTTCTTCTTCCAGCAGATAATTGTGGTAGAAAATTAATAAATTCATTGTTGAATGACATTTTTTCTGCATTTGTAGTCTAAAATTAACATTGGAGATTTCTCCAGAAAAAAAGATTGTTTTTCTATCCTGGGTTTTCTCAACCTATTAGGCATTTGAACCCCAAAGGAATTTTGGTGACTTTCAGTCAAACCAAAATGTCTCTGCTTGCTGAAAAATCTTGACTTTGTTGTGGGAAGCGACCCACTACCACCCAAGGATTATATATAGCTGATTTCATCTCATTCTTGAGTTTGAGAGGTCATCAGATATACCCTGTGCATTCCTGGAGGTAACTTGTCCCACAAACAAATCTTACAAAGCAGAAATGTTGCTTTTGTATACCTTCTTTTCAGCTAGGGATGCAACACTTCTAATGCAGCTCTTTAAGAAAATTACTTTGAAAACTTCCTTTTGAAAACTGAGTTCTAAAGAATCCCCTTTTGTTTCTTTTGGGGGCTGTGAGCCCATAATTAATGTATCTTAGGTTCACCTGCATCCCAGAAACCTNTTCTCGCTCTGTGAGTATTTTTTATTTTATTTTATATTATTTATATTTTTCATTCCCGTCGCGTTCCGCCCTAATGAACCGCCGAGTCGGCGTCTGGGAACAAAGAATGAATGAAAATACACCCGCTCTTGTTGTGTTTGTGCCAGGGCACGACCTGAATATTCATGTCCTCCCGCGCCAGACCCCCAGCACTTCCTATATGCTCCCCGGGATCTTCCCCGGTGGGAACCTAATTCGACTCTCCGCTGAGGACCCTGCGAAAATCACTTGCGTATTTCTGATGACAATGTCTGGTGGGAAACACGCAGGAATACATATTGCTCCGAACACTCGCGTCAATATATACCCAGAAAATGTCTATAAAAATGCATATGGATACTGGACTTTAAATCCTGCAGTTTGTCTCCAGGATTGAAGATTTGCGTGGCATTCATGCGAAAGCATAAACGAATGCTCAATTACACCGCGCGCATGTTTTTCTCAAAAAAAAAAAAAAAAAAAAAAAAAAGGTGTGTGCGATAGGTGGTTTCAAATTTTTTTTATACCATTTTAATAAGCAAAGGTGCGTGTCATAGATGAGTCCCTTCAGGGAAATTTTGAATCTTCAGCAAATGTTTCAGAGCTAAATACAGTACATTAAAAATAAATTACGATCCATTTTTTGGAAAAACAATATTTTCTTTATCAGGAAAATTTTTTTCATCTTCATCCAGTAAAATCAGGATGAGTTTATCTATCTATGATTCTATCTTGTCTTCAGTTTTTGGTTTTCTCTCTCTCTGAACACACGCGTCTATACTCAGAATATTTTTTGTAAAAAGTTTACTTCACATCCTGCGATTCTCAAGGATTTAAAATTTTCGTGGCATTTGATGTTCAAGCAAAAGTAAATACGTTTATACTAAATTACAATGCGTGGATGCATTCCCCGAAAATTGAGAGCCAAACATAAAATTTTTTCAACCATTCAAGAAATTCAGGAACGTGTCATAAGATGAGTCCCTTTTGGGAAATTTGGAATCCTGAACAAATTTCCCAGAGCTAAATTCATTCAAAAGAATTTAAGAGCAATTGAATTCAGGCTCGATTTAAGTAATAATTCATATTCGTGCATATTTCATTCGTGAAATATTTGAAATTTTCAGGGACTCGAAAGTTATGTGCACCTCTTTGTAGTCTGGGAAATGATATTCTTCAAATTCCACGCCCAAGAATTGGGGCACGGGTCTCACTTTAGGGCACTTTACTTGAAAAATTCTGATGATAAGGTGAAATCGTGTTGCAAGAAAATTTTTGATATTTCTTGTTGCAATTAAATCTCTTCAAATTCCACGCCCAAGAATTGGGGCACGGGTCTCACTTTAGGGCACTTTACTTGAAAAATTCTGATGATAAGGTGAAATCGTGTTGCAAGAAAATTTTTGATATTTCTTGTTGCAATTAAATCTCGAACTCTATAGGCACAAATGCGAAGTGCCAAGAAATTGGGGGATAACTCAAATGTGAATCTCTCCGGTCTGATTCGAATAAGTGCTGCGTAATTCAGAGGATTCGCCAGTTTCTTAAAAGTTGAAATTTTGTCAAATCACAAACCACATATTAGAAAAAAATCCGCGGATCCCTGTTTGTAAGTCAGAAACGAGCAGAAACCTTGCAAAAAAATAATTTTCCTCAGCTGGAAAGTATGACCCTCGACGCGTTTACTAATGAAAATCATACAAGTGTAAGGATTTCATCACCTGGCGAGAAATCATCTTCGAATAATGGCGTTCTGACAGTTTTTCAAGAAAAAGAAAGAAAGAAACCAGACGTGTTATGAGGATAATGTTTACGAGAAAGGTTTGAGAGTTGGGTAACAAATCGGTGGATCACATGAAGTTCGTCGCGTTAGTTCGAATGCCCATCAGAGAACCCGCGCTGGTGGGTGGCTGGTTGGTTTCGGTGAAAAGGTCGCGTTGGTCGTGAGCGCCCCGCCGCGGGGTTCTTCATATATGACGGGTTCAGCAGCACGTGCAGAATGAGTTCGGGGTGTTTTTCTTTCTTATTTATTATTGTTTTTTTTTTTTTTTTTGCATACGAGCCGACGACGATCCGTCACCGCAACAATGGTTTTCCCATCATTAGCGCGTGAGGGCTTTGCGGGGTGACGTGTCATTACGCCGCGCGCCGCGTCGTTCATCATCCGGCCCGGAGGCTGCGTGTGTCCCCGCCGATTGCCAGTGATCCCACCGCCCCGATCCCGATCCGATCGGGCGAGGGTCCGGGAAATGTTTTAAACAAATGAAAGATAAATCGACGGTTGCTCGGGGGGGCCCGAGATGCGGACATTATTGGACCATGGGCCCTCATCCTACATGTCGGAGAGTCCGCATGTTGGATCATGATTTCCGTTAGTAGACTTCAATGGCAACATATATTTAATTGGTTTCTCCTGGTTGCTAAAAATTTGGACAAGGTTCCTCAAAAATCGGACGGAATGGTTTCAACTTCAAGATGCTGAAAATGGTTGTGAAGCAGAAATGCACACAAACTCAGCCCATTTTAGCATGGAAATGTTTTTAAAAAATTAAGCCACAAAAACACGCAAACGAGTATAGTCTTGTGCTTTACGCAGTTTCTGAAAAACAAATCCTGAAAATATAAGCACAAAATCAGCCTTTTTTGAAGTATTATCTGCAGAAAGAACTCAACTTGATGAAAAAGTATCAACTTTTTGTGGAATAAAACTTAAAATTTTCTGAAATAATTGTGATTGTCCATATGAAACAATGTCCGGATATGGGGCATTTTTTCTGAACTTCCCATAAGTCGAACTCCAAGCTTCGGTCATCATTTCAACACATTTTAAAAGTGATAGGTCTGTTGACGAGGCTGAAAAAAATGCGGCTTTGGGCTGCAAACACGCTTCTTTGCACTACATTTTCAAAATTTAGTAATAGGCAAAAGCAAATATAACCCTTTATTGGCCGGTAGGTTGCAGATGTCTAAATGACTGACACATTTTGAAAAGTTTGGGCAGAAAATTCAATTTTTGTTCAACGTTTCAATGCTCAACAACCTAATTTTACACACTGGTTATTTGTAGTTCAACCCATCATTGAATGTATGTACAGTCAAACCCCAATAAAGACATCACCATTTATCCAGAGCAATTTCGGTTGTTTAAAAGGAATGGCGGTTTATCAAATATTTAATTTTAAATTAATTTGAAAAAAGATACTTGATTTTCCCCAAAAAGTGATAGAGATACAGGTTTGTATAGAAACTTCAGTAATTTTCCAAAAAGGATTGCTGTGATCAATGGATTACTCTTTCATGAAATAAATTTTGCTGCATCAATCTATTCAAGTTTTAAGATTAGGTCAATATATTGCTCACAATTT
This sequence comes from Notodromas monacha, assembly GCA_905338405.1. Classification (NCBI taxonomy): domain Eukaryota; kingdom Metazoa; phylum Arthropoda; class Ostracoda; order Podocopida; family Cyprididae; genus Notodromas; species Notodromas monacha. The sequence goes on along the minus strand of CAJPEX010000236.1, from coordinate 5,109 downwards.
TCAACAAAATGATCATTATTTTTTTTATTATTACAAATACAAGATCCATGACAGAAATTATAATTCTACCCCAATTTTGGCATTGTAACAAAGAAACATTAATGAGAAGCAGCACTTTTGTTTCATCATTAATGGTGGTGGATGGTGGTTGGCAGCTTATTGAGGTTTTCTATATAATTTAACAAGGAGATTTGTTTCATTCAAAATTGTTGTGCGGTTGCCAAGGATGGTGCTTCATTGGGGAGCATCTTAACAGGGTTTGACTGTATTTAGAATTTAGAGTACTCTGATGCCCGACAAAAACCGCCAAGTCCACGTCCTCTGTTGGCCAAGGTGTAAGATGTCATCTGCCTATATATTGACAAATGCGGAAAAAAGGGAGCAATCCGGAAGAGTGAAGCCAAAGAAGCAACGAATCCTTTTCTTCCATGCATGCATGCCTGCTGTTGCAATCGTTGGTGACTTCGCATATCAATTCTAGAACCTGTGGTCCACTTACCAGCAAGGGGTCGATCATCATCATCTTCTGTGGGACCACATAGGAAGTTGTGAACCGAACTGAGGTTGTTCCGGCAGAAGCATTGTGAATATAGAAATTTCGCTTTAAAAAATATGCTTCAATAATGCTTGATCTATTTGATACTGAGACGCACGTTTATGATTCTTCGAACCTTTTCGATGAAGAGCTTAATGCATAATTGAAATTTGCGGCATTCAGAAGACCATTATATATTTCTTAAATTACAGTTCGGTACTTTGATACTGGTGCAATCTCGTTGTGGTGAATTTCCAGGGGGGGGGGGGCATTTTTGGCACAGAAAAATCGTTGCAAGGAGACCCTCAATAAAAAAAAATTGGGCCTTTTCCTGAAGCCGGAGGCTCGGCCTCACTTCAATTTTGATCTTTTTCTAAAGAATTTCCACACAAAAAATCTACCAGAGCCCAGTGAACAAGAAAATGTGCATTTATGCCAGAAATGCATCCAAAACTGCTCCAATTTTAATCCAAAGTTGTCCAGCATTTTATGTCTGAATCAGAAATACGTGGACAACTTTGGAGCAGTTTTGGATCACAATTGGACAACTTTTTGTGCCTTATTGGAGAAATTTTGTTTGCCACTGCAATCTCCTGGCATTAATTCAAGTCCAAATCCAACCTTACAACATATACCTCATTAATTCGCAGCACAATACACCAACTTGCACACAATAAATATATTACCTGAACCAGGATCAATCCTCAACCCTCTGGCACAGGATTCTGACACCCTACACAAACAGCTACAGACACTAAAATGTCTGCACCTGTCCACACAGGTCCATGAATCTATTATTGCACAGGCTCAATCTTTTTTACAGGTCTGTGGACTAAAAGTGGATGCTCATCCACTTTTTGTCTGCAGACATCCAAAAATCAGGATTTTTTTATATGTGTGGATTATACAGTCCACACACATCCAGCAATGGTAATCTCTTGGATGTGTGCAGACTGCCCTCCAAAAATTCAGCAATTCATTGGATGCTTGCAGACATCATTCCGCTCACATCCAATAGAAAACTGCAACTGTTTGGACTAATGTGAACAAGTTTGGATTAATTTGGGACACATTTGGACAAAATTCAGACTCATTTCAGATTAACTTAATTAATTTGGTTCTGATTTGGAGGGAAAATGGACAAGTTAGCATTCACTGGGAGAATCAACATTTTGTGAAAGCAGAAGTAACAATATTGCTAATTAATAGTGAAGTTTTGTTCAAGCATTCCAGAAAACCATTAGCTATTTCTATAATTACAGCTTGGTAATCTGATACCGGTGAAATCTTGTTATAGTGAATTTCCAGGGACAAAAGATTCTTGGAACAGAATATTGTATGCATAAATACCTTGAAGGAGAATATTTTGTATTTTTGCGTGACATCAGGGGCTCTTCACTTCAATCTTGAGGGTGTTTTTTTATGAACCAGCCGAAATATTTTCAAGCAAAATTTTACAACAGAATAATAAATTCGTGAAAGCAGAAGTAACCAATATCCTAAAAAAAATCAACGATCTACTGTGTGAATATGGCATCTCTCTGATGAACATTGTGTTTCTGAAAAACAGGAAGAAAATACGAAATAAAAAAGGAAGAAAATACATGTACGTGAGAAAATTCCGATAAATGACAGGGAAAATGGAAGATGATCATCAGAAAAAACAATGCGTTGTACTTAATCCTGAGAATTGTTCTGTACACTATTTGTTATTTACATTATGCCTATATTGCGTTTTTGTCTCGGGGCCATAAAGGAGATTGTATGTTGATACTCATTTAATCCGTGCTTCTTTGTGGTCAGTTCAACCGCTGTTCGAATAAAAAAATCCTTGCACCTGCATTCGTTCTTGCAGTATTTCACCTGTACAATACAGCTACTGCAATATTATTCCGGAAAGCTGGACTGAAAAATACGTCGTGGAAGCGAAATTCATTATTTTGACATTTTCTGTTTTTTATGTACGTATAGGTTCTATTCAAGCCCCATAGGTCTTCATGAGATGAACGGAAGCGGTGAATCTTCCGAATGTTTCAGAACCTAAAATACTCAAATGTGCAAACGATGGTAAAAATTTTTGTCAAGTTTGCGGGCGTTGCATTGCGCAGAAGAGAACATACAAAAATTAAAAAAAATCTCACAGAAGTAAAGACGTATACTGATGAATGCGATGTTGAATTTTTCTTGAAGTTCTTCTCTATATACTTAGAACATTAATATCCGGGATTCAATCAAAGAAGATGCCGCTTCCTGATTTTCAAATTTTGCTCCGGCACTGATGAAAAAATATGTTCACTGAGATTCTTGGATTGCATTTGTTTGTAAATTTAACGACCAAATCAGCTGCTGTGCTGCGAATTAGGTGCAAATTTAAAGTGCAGTTGCATGTGTTGAAATTTTGCGTTGAAGCAAAAAAGGAGGATGTAATGGAGTTGACGCACATGTTTATCTGATTTTTTAGCACAGACATTTTAATCCTGCAGATGAATTCGAGATTTATTACCTGCCGGATGAAATCCTTGAGCATGTGTACATGCATACGTATATTAATTAAATTCGTGTCTGATATCCAAAATAAATAATAAGGCTGCAAGGCACTCAGTACTCATTCATTAGAATCGTGATTTTGATTTTTAGATGGTTGGAGTGACTATTTACTCTGGAATTTTCATCATCGGATTCGGAGGGTCGAGATAACCCCGTCGCATTTTATGCAAATTCATTCAATCGCCCATCAGTCGCAACGAACCCGTCCCCACGATATATCGCCGCAATTCTTCCGGAATATCCTCTAATCATCAAAATGATCCAGGTTTGTGTCGTGTCATTTCTCCAAGGAACCCGAACGGGTGCCCGGAGGAAATTGCAGTCACCACACAAAGGCACTCGAGCCAACAAAAAAAGAAGAAAAAAAAGTATTGCCAATGATTCAACCCCGGGAATCTCGAGTTGGAACCGAGTGCTTCGGAATCGACCACGTGGAAACGAATTGGCCTCCATTTCGTTCGCATCAAGGGCCTTTCATCCAGCCCAGGAAGTTGTACCGACACCTCTCGACTCGCCCCTCATTCCGTGGCCAAACATTCGCGGCAACGAACTCGGACTGTTTGGGTATGTACGTATACATACTGGGTACCCGTCGTTTGATTCCACTCCCCCGGACCCGAGTGAAGCTCGCAAAGTATCGTCCGCACCTTTTCGCAGTATAATCTCCGGGGCGGTTCTCACCATTGCTTCCTGTGATGGGTGCTGCTCAAAACGAGGACGAATTTCGAACACAATAATTTCAAGAACACGAATGAGAGAGTGTATCAACTGTGACGGAATAGCCCAGCGACTACAGGTGGACTCTCTGTACAACGAAATGCAAGGGAACGACCAGAAAAAAAGTTGCTGCAAAGAGATTTTCATTGTAGAGAACTCCATAAAACATGGGGAGGACCAAATGAGAATTCCTTATACAGTACAGAGAAATTAGTTGTGGACAAGGTTGTCGTAGATTTCACCTCTATAATGTTGTATGTATGGTGTCATGCGTCCATTAGATCCCAGACAAAGGAATTGAATTGTGCAGCCATCAGAATGCAAGTTTTGAATAAGAACTCAAACTCTTTTCAGAGGAGTTCATTCTCATTGCCCAGTAATTGGCTGATAATTCAATGGTTGTAATGGCAGAGTCAATTGTAAAATTGGTTGGTTAGCTCAGAATATTTAATGAGGTAATTAAAGTTAAAAGGCCCTTTAACACTAGGTTCTAACTTCTCCTCTCAAAGAGGAATGAAGGCTTTTATAGCCAGGTGCTTGGTGGGTCAGGAAGAAATCAGGTGATTTCTTCCTGACTCAGGATTGGCTGCTTCAGGAAAATTCAAAGAAATTATGACCACTTCTTTTCCTTGAGTGAGGCTCAGTGAGTCTCACAAAAATGGGATTTTTGCAAGGCTCACTGGCCTGGAGATCCAACACGTTTTTGGGTCTGGTTGCGGGATGCTGGAGCTGCATTGCTTTGGAACGCAACATATGGTACAGGTGGTACCTTGTGCCACCTATACCAGGGCCAAAATAGGGTCAAATTGCAAAGCAACTGAATTGTGAGACACTTCATGAAATTCCAAAATATCAGTTAAAAACTAAAAATAAAAAAGTAGCCAAAGCAGGTCAAATAGTGGGACAAGGGACAAATTGCAAGTCAACCTCCCTTCAAACTTGACCATCAAATTGCAGGATATGGTCAAATTGTGTGAGGTTGAATTGTTAGGTCCCAGCCGTACCACTTATATATTTATTATTTCTAAATTTATATTTACCATTTTCATTGTGTTGCTTTGCCCAAATGTGTGCAATCATGATGCCATGCTCTTGTGACATGGCGTACAATTCAATGAGCCAATAAATACCTCCAGTAAAATCTTCTTACAACTAAATCCCAGCTGGGATTGGATGAAAAACTTTGTTATATCAGCATTCATGGTTTTAAAATATTTATGCTATGAAAAGTTGTGTGGGTGATGGATATATGCGTGGAAGACTTGTGATTTTTCGCAACTCTCTCTCTCTCTCTCTCTCTCTCTCTCTCT
>CAJPEX010000235.1:1781-136295 GCA_905338405.1 Notodromas monacha | reverse complement strand
AAGTAGCCAAATTAAACGTATCAAATTAGTCTAACAGGGAACACAATTTCTACTACGTTGAATACAACAACTACAAGGTTTTCTGTTTCTTGAAGTTGTTTCCTTGTTTTTGTTCCGCTTCTACTTGCGTCAACCCACATTAAAGCGTGATGCCTATTTATGCTCTCTTTTTTTTTTACAATTTGCTATTCACTGACAGTGACATATGACCCTCACTGGTTCTTTCTTCTAAATTGCTAATTTAGAAGGAATGGTTCCTTTGAACTAACATGTATATATCTTTATGTTTATATTCAAATATACCTGGATGTATATAATGTATATTAATTTAGAAGTGTTCATGGAACCCAAAATTCCTGATTTGGGATGAGATTCTGTTCTCAGAATGTGTTCGCATGAAGGTATAAATATACCTTCATTCCAGACAATTCCTCAGTATTAATCTAGAGTTCATTGCAGTTATTTCTCAGAGACACTTGCAAAACAATTTAGCAAGACTCTCTTCAAATCTCTTTATTTTACTATTGTTTGGTTTGTGTGATTGTACAAATACCCATGTTGTAACTGAATATATTTGAAAGTATTTTTATTGAAGTATATTTTTATTTCCTCAGTCTACAGCAGACAACAATATGTTCAGAACTTAATGATATGCCTCAAAATTTTAAAAATGTCATCAGTCAAAGATATTATGTCCCCCCCCCCTCCACTCTTCAGCAGTCAAATGAATTCCTCAGTTGTTTCAGTATTTGTTGAGTGTCCTCTACTGAAATAGCTTCAATGTGCAATTATCCAGTTTGAAACAGATGTTGCTAACGTCTGTGTGTGTGTGTGTGTGTGTGTTTACCATCACACTGTACCATACAGTACCTCCTCTTACTTCAATTTCTCAAACAGTTATGGTGGTCTCGGCGGAGGTCTGCTGAATGCTGGAGGACTTTTGAATGGAGCTGGAGGCATCTTCAAGGGACTTGGGATCCTGTTGCCCATTGGCTTGTTGCTGGCTGCTCTCCCACCCAACATCATCAATGTGGCTGTCAATTCAGCCACAGCTGGCAGGTGAATATACCAGGGTTCTAACAAAAGTTCTCGGAATAGAAATGAAAATGGTGTATAATCAAGCTGAAAAAATTTATTCTTCAAGGAAAACATATTCTTTGGCAAAAAAAAATCAGCCCTGTCTATGAATATTTTGCAACATTCACCCTGGCAGAGGTTTGCTCTCCACTCGAAAGATGAGGCCCCTTCCTGGAGTTATTTTATTTATTTTTTTTAGCCCAGCTTTCCTTTCAGAATTCTTGAAATCAACGTGGCATTAATTCCAAGGGTTGCCTCCTGGTCTTCCAAGGTAATTCCGCCATTTTCATCAACAGCCACCACATTGGTCAAATCCTGATAAGATGCCACCAATTGCCCAGAGCAATTCTGGCGGTTTAAAGGGGTTGGCAGTTTTTCAAATATTTCATTTTAAATCATTTGATCAAACATACTTGATTTTCCTTCAGAAGTACAGTAATAGAAATACAAGTTTTCTAGAAACTTCAGTAATTTTCTGAAGAGTATTGCTGTGATTAATAAATTACTCCTTCAGAAAATTAATTTTTCTCCATCAATTTATTCAAATTTTAAAATCAGGTCTATGCTGCATTGTTAAAATTTTTGAACAATGAGGATTATTATTTTGTTTTCTTCTTCCAAATGCAAGATCCTTGACAGAAAATATAATTCTACCCCAATGTTGGCATTGTATGAATGAATGAATAGAAAGCTTCATTTTCTGCTTTTCATCAGTGTTCACAAGGTTCAATCAAAATTCCCACACCCAAACCCCCTTCCTACCTAATGTTGTAACAAAGACAAAACTATTACAAAACACCCCCATGTTTCCTCACTACTGCTGGTGTATGGCGGTTGGTGGTCTCATCAAGGTTTTCTATGGCATTTAGTATTGAGGAGATCTGTTTCATTCAAGATGGTGGTGCTTTCAAAAGAGTTTGTTTTACTGAAAATGTTGTTTTAATGGTATTTGTTGTATTAAGATCTTACTGTATATCAACATTAAACTAGGGCTTTTCCCAGTCTGCAGCCCATTCCAATTCCTCTCTGTCATTTACAAAGTGAAATACAACACCTTATACCAGGACTTCTGGAATCCCAGCCTCAGCCCAGCTATTTAATTGGGTCAATTAATTTCTAGATATTCAATCATCCTCAAATTTTTACCCCTGTTTCTTCATTCAAGCTTATTATTTACTCATCCAACTTTGTGAGTCAGATTCAATTTCCTACCCGTCTGCTTCTGTTCTGTGTGGAAAACTAACAAAAGCAAACTTTTGGTGTCTTTGGCTATACCCCTTGTCATATGTTCTTACTTTCCCAAAAAAGAGGCAGCATGGGCGCGTCCCGCGTGACGGAATTGCAGTTTCCGCGAAAACGCCCCTTTTTTTTATATCATAGGGCGGTGGATTTTAAAATTGTCACTTTCCGTTTCAAGTCGGTGATTATCAGAAGGCGGAAGGAAAAATACGAGCATGCAGTGGTTGAAAATGTTCGGGATGGTTCCATTGTCATGCGTCTGGGCATTGCGAAACGGCCTGGAAATACTCGCAATTACTGTAATATGGAAGACGCCTCTCGTATAATTTTATTTTTATTTTTTGTGTTGTGTATCTGAAGTTTAAAAGAGAACAAATCTATTGGGAATTTAAGACGCTCATTTATTGTGTTCAAATCTTTCGGAATTTGAAAAATCGGTTGATTCTATTCATTCTCAAGATGCTTTATAGGCCCATTTGTTTTACCGTCCTGTGATATGAAAGGTACAGTATTTATATATAGACACTTCCGAATTTTTATTATTGTGCTGGAATTCGCGCGAAATTTTTTTTAATAATTGCATTTCAAACTTCATCTTCAATCAAAAATTAAATGCCACATGCGCTTCTGACGAATTTATTTCCCTTATCATGTTCCCCATCAAGTATATAAAACATCTTCAGTTTGTGTTTTTTAAAACTAAAATTCTCGCCAAGATTTTTGTGACTTAATTTTAAACTCCATCTTCATTCAAAATATGATTTTGGAATCTGATCCACATCTGAGTTGCACTTCTGCAGGACAAATCTATGTTTATTACCATTTATGCATCTTTGTTATATAGTGAGACCCCCACATGCGGACACCTCAGCATGTGGACCATTTGACGTAGGGACACTTATTTTCCCATAAAAAATNTGTGTGTGTGTGTGTGTGTGTTTACCATCACACTGTACCATACAGTACCTCCTCTTACTTCAATTTCTCAAACAGTTATGGTGGTCTCGGCGGAGGTCTGCTGAATGCTGGAGGACTTTTGAATGGAGCTGGAGGCATCTTCAAGGGACTTGGGATCCTGTTGCCCATTGGCTTGTTGCTGGCTGCTCTCCCACCCAACATCATCAATGTGGCTGTCAATTCAGCCACAGCTGGCAGGTGAATATACCATTCTAACAAAAGTTCTCGGAATAGAAATGAAAATGGCATATAATTGAGCTGAAAAAATGTATTCTTTAGAAAAAAACATATTCTTTGGCACAAAAAAATCAGCCCTGTCTATGAATATTTTGCAATATTCACCCTGGCAGAGGTTTGCTCTCCACTCAAAAGATGAGGCCCCTTCCTGGAGTTATTTTATTTTATTTTTCTGTAGCCCAGCTTTCCCCTCAGAATTCTTGAAATCAATGTGGCATTAATTCCAAGGGTTGCCTCCTGGTCTTCCCAGGTAATTCCGCCATTTTCATCAACAGCCACCACATTGGTCACATCCTGATAAGATGCCACCAATTGTCCAGAGCAATTTGGCAGTTTAAAGGGTTAGCGATTTTTTAAATATTTCATTTTAAATCATTTGATCAAAAATACTTGATTTTCCTTTAAAATATGTCATTATCTTTATGTTCAAAAGATCTTTGAAGTCATTAAAAGACTTCTCATAACGACACTAATTATTTAATGAGGAAGTCTTTTAATTAAAAAGAGGTAGTTAAATAAGTTTAAAATTTTAGTCGTCTATGCTGCATTGTTAAATTTTTTGAACAATGAGGATTATTATTTTGTTTTCTTCTTCCAATTGCAAGATTCTTGACAGAAAATATAATTCTACCCCAATGTTGGCATTGTATGAATGAATGAACAGAAAGCTTCATTTTCTGCTTTTCATCAGTGTTCACAAGGTTCAATCAAAATTCCCACACCCAAACCCCCTTCCTACCTAATGTTGTAACAAAGACAAAACTAATACAAAACACCCCCATGTTTCCTCACTACTGCTGGTGTATGGCGGTTGGTGGTCTCATCAAGGTTTTCTATGGCATTTAGTATTGAGGAGATCTGTTTCATTCAAGATGGTGGTGCTTTCAAAAGAGTTTGTTTTACCGAAAATGTTGTTGTAATGGTATTTGTTGTATTAAGATCTTACTGTATATCAACATTAAACTAGGGCTTTTCCCAGTCTGCAGCCCATTCGTTAAGGAGAGACAGTAAATGTTTCACTTTATGTTGTGGAATATGGTCCTGAAGACCTTAGGGTCGGAGTCGGGTCGATAAATTAACCCAGTTAATTAAAGATCTATAAGTTAGTAGGAGTTTAAAATACCCCTGTTTCTTCATTCAAGCTTATTATTTACTCATCCAACTTTGTGAGTCAGATTCAATTTCCTACCCGTCTGCTTCTGTTCTGTGTGGAAAACTAACAAAAGCAAACTTTTGGTGTCTTTGGCTATACCCCTTGTCATATGTTCTTACTTTCCCAAAAAAGAGGCAGCATGGGCGCGTCCCGCGTGACGGAATTGCAGTTTCCGCGAAAACGCCCCTTTTTTTTATATCATAGGGCGGTGGATTTTAAAATTGTCACTTTCCGTTTCAAGTCGGTGATTATCAGAAGGCGGAAGGAAAAATACGAGCATGCAGTGGTTGAAAATGTTCGGGATGGTTCCATTGTCATGCGTCTGGGCATTGCGAAACGGCCTGGAAATACTCGCAATTACTGTAATATGGAAGACGCCTCTCGTATAATTTTATTTTTATTTTTTGTGTTGTGTATCTGAAGTTTAAAAGAGAACAAATCTATTGGGAATTTAAGACGCTCATTTATTGTGTTCAAATCTTTCGGAATTTGAAAAATCGGTTGATTCTATTCATTCTCAAGATGCTTTATAGGCCCATTTGTTTTACCGTCCTGTGATATGAAAGGTACAGTATTTATATATAGACACTTCCGAATTTTTATTATTGTGCTGGAATTCGCGCGAAATTTTTTTTAATAATTGCATTTCAAACTTCATCTTCAATCAAAAATTAAATGCCACATGCGCTTCTGACGAATTTATTTCCCTTATCATGTTCCCCATCAAGTATATAAAACATCTTCAGTTTGTGTTTTTTAAAACTAAAATTCTCGCCAAGATTTTTGTGACTTAATTTTAAACTCCATCTTCATTCAAAATATGATTTTGGAATCTGATCCACATCTGAGTTGCACTTCTGCAGGACAAATCTATGTTTATTACCATTTATGCATCTTTGTTATATAGTGAGACCCCCACATGCGGACACCTCAGCATGTGGACCATTTGACGTAGGGACACTTATTTTCCCATAAAAAATTAATAAAAAGACCCAACATGAGGACACTGACTCAACATAGGGACATTTTGTGATGAAATTGCAAATACATTTCAGGCCAAATTACAAGAAACAGATACAGTATTTCCAACCCTAAAATTGCTGTAAGAAAAGTTTTTGGGCATTTCTCTTACCAATTTACCATCCATTCAGCTAATTAAAAAAATAACGTCCAGCGAGAGAGAAGGACTTCCCTCTCTCTTTTTCACTTGAATGTTATTTTTACAGAGAATGCCAACATTTATATGCATTGTACAGAGGTATCAGCATTTAATTCCCCAAATGTCCATATTGTGTTGAAATATATTGATTGAATCAGTTTCAATTGGGAGACAGTTTTTATTTTCATGGAATTATGGTCAGTATTTTGTCCATAAAACACCAACTAAAATTATATAATGTAAGTCTAATGGAAAAGGAGACTTGACTCAGGGAAATTTCAACTTAGGGACACTCTTGATGCACCAATTGTGTCTGCATCTTGGGGTCTCACTGTACTGTACTGGGGTGAAAGAAAATTAAAATACTCTACATCTACAGGACTGTATCTTTTCCTTTGTGGATAAAATCCCATTCTAATTTCTATACTTGGACATTTTAATCAGTTGAAAAAGTTTCCAAAATTGTGTCGGATCCTATTGAACATAATTAAGAAAGGATCAATGCTCCTACTTTAGAATACTGTTCATCAGAATGAAATAAAGTAAAGTGAGACTGCAACATACGGACGATTCAACTTTTAAAAAATATCAACCTCGACATCCGGACAATGTCTTGAGATGCAGACGCTTTGCCGAAATATCCAAAAAAATGTAAACAGTATTATTTTTTAAATCATGAAATCTTTTGAACAAATTGAGTATTTCTCTTTACAATAAAAATTTTCTCCCAATTGAAACAAAATTTCTCCAATGCATACGCAAACAAAACGTGCCTCTTTTTTTTCAGGGCTTTTTCTAGCATGTTTGCACATTATAGCTAGACTTATTGTTCTTGTTCTTTGCTTCTTGGAGTTCCTTCTGATGCCAAAAGATCAAATTCTTCTGCACAGTTATTTTCTACATCTCATATATAGTTGAGGAAAAATCAATGTCAAGTTTTGGGGACTGCATTCCTGATTTTTGATGAACAGACGAATCAATTAAATGTGCAGCTCCCCCTTCAAAGTCTTAAGGAAAACATGATAAAGCACACAGACGCATATAAGTGACAAGGTCCAAACACCAACTGCTGCGTCCTTATCTCGGGGCCTCCACATGCAGATGCTAAGAAAGGTCGTTTTTTTTTTTCTAAATGAAAAATTTAAATTTTCTTATTATTTGAATTAGACGCAGGCGACGAAGCGTGGTTGCGGAAGAAGACGAGGGATACTTCAGCGAAGTCCCCAGTCTGCGGTCAGCAGCAGAACACACCCTGGAGTCCCCAGCTGCTGGAGAGTCGGTGTTGAAACTGGGCCAGAATGGACTGCTGGAGGAGACGTTCGAGACGTGGCCCGTGTTGGACCTCATTGACGGCTATGGGATCACTGCTGTGCTCACGGACACGGGTTGCCAACGGAGGGTCCTGTGCGAGATTGCCCAGTTGGGCAGGATGCCCGAGGGCAACGCGGTGCAGCGCAGTCTGTGGGCCGCTGTGAACACGTGGGTGGTTTAATCCGGTTTTTGTCCCCCTTTTTTTTTTTTTGGTTGCTCTGATGCATGAACCAATATCCTAATTTACTGTGAAATATGTGTTGAAACAGGTGCTGTCCAATAAAAATTAAAAAATTAAATACTGTAAATGTGATTTTCGAGCATGAAGGGAAAAATTTGATTTTTAAATGTGATGTATATAAAATAGTAATTTTACTCCGTCCGAGAATTTTTTTCTTACTGAGCAAGTGTTACATTTAAAATGATAAATTCTTTGCTGTATTTTGGTGGAAAACTTGATGCTTTTGCGTCCTGCCCAAGGGTTATGACATGGATTAAGTTTTCGTGATTGATGAAGCATCAATAATCCTTGCACTTTCATTTTCTTTCGTTCAGGTTACCAAGATCATTGGCTGATTCCTACATGGACCGAACTTTGCTAGCCAAGATGTCAGAGGGCGAGTGCACATTCTTCCATTGCACCAAAAGAGTGGAATTTCCCAGTGGCACTGAAAAGCCTTGAGTCATTTAGTCCTGCTGCAAAACGAAAACCCTATTTTGGGGATCTCTGGGAGGGTGGCTCAGTTTTGTTTTCCAAGTTGTCTCATGTTCTGTTTTTTTTTTTTTTTTGGGGTACCCGCTCCATTAAGTGTGAACCAACCAAGACATTTTCGTAAGAAATCGAAGGAGGCTGTTGTCTGCAAGAGTCGCGGCAGATTTTCTCATTCAGACAAAATGATGCTATAGTGGTAAACGGAGCCATTTGTGTAGGAGAAATTCAAGTTACCAAAGATGAAAGGTTAAACAAATTGTGGTGCATGTTGATGCGGTGCATCAAAATTATGAGACATATTTTTATAATCCAGATTTGTTGTGGATCAGATACCATTTTATTTTGTATGTACTGAATGTTATTTCCTTGCCTAAATTCACTTCATGTGGTATCCAATGAACTGCTTCCATGAAAGAAGAAAAAATACAACGGGTCTCGTCAGGTGACAAAGGACATTTAATATCATTCACTTACGATCAAAAGGCTGTTGCCTTCTAAGATCAAAGGTAATGGATAATTTTTTTTACACATTGTTGCATACATTTGAGGTGTATGTGTGAGAGTTGTTCACAGGATGAATAAATAAATGATTTGTTCATTGCATGACCTTTTCAGGATAAGGTAACTGGGTATTAATTTTTTTGGGTGTAATGCTTCAAATGCTTTGTTTCTTCTTTAGTATAGTGAATCTTCAACTATTTACAGTACAGTATACTGATGCATGAACTCCCATAAGAATGGGAGGTAAAGAACCCAATTATAACAACTATAATTAATCAGTTATTTGAACCATTCCAAGTCGAATTAAAAGGGATTCTTGAAAATGTTGCTTTGTGAGTTTTTGATTTGGAGACCATGAGTTCTTGTGGGTAGATTAATCTGTGGAAATTATTTCTGATCAGATCACTGTATTAGAAATTATCATTATTCCTAGATTGTGCAGCAAAAAGTCTTATCAATTGTCCAGAGAATGAAGAAAATAATTAGCTTCTGTTTTCATTTTTGGAACAGGCTTTGTAGAATTTGTTTTCCGAAAGGCCATGCAAATTTTACTCGGGAGGATTGACCCAAAACGTTTCAAGTCACAGAGATTTTAATTGCATTGCAACTGAAGATAATTGGCCAGTAATCCATGAGTCAGGATGCTGACTCATGTATGGATATTCAAATCAGAAAGTTTTTCACTTTTTTCAAGGTTTGAATGTAATGCAGTCCAGCTTTGAAGTTATTTCAGTAATGTACTGCATATGTCACATTTTCTCTTTTGAATTTAACAATAAATTGATTTTTTTATTTCTTACTCCAAGTACAGATGAAGGGAAAAAACTGAGCATGACACCAGTGAAATTCAGCAGCGCATATAATTCCGGAATCACTTGGTCATAGTAGACCAGTAGAAATTCATGGTTTTAGGATAAGAACAGTATTACAGCAACCCTTTTGACAGAGTGTTTTGAAGCAAACATTCTGCCTTAACAGCACATTGCCAAAATGAGTTTTCTTGTGATTACAATTTATGTGGCAATGTCTCCAATTGCCTCAGAACTTAAAAAAAATTTAAATGTCAAAGAATTTTCACACACATTGTAGAATTTTTAAGTTTAAGGAGAGATTTTCAACCCTCCCTCCTGAAACCACCAGAAAAGTCTGAAGAAATTATAATATCTTACTACAGTAGAATTCCGTTACAACAAATCCTGTTATAACAAATTTTTCATTCTATGAAATTTGTTTACTGGCCCCGGCAGTTTCCCATAGGCATAATGTTATAAAAATCTCATTAAAACAAGGAAATTTTAGGCTTTAATCTCATTATAACAAATTTTTGTCCATCATTATTTAATACAATAGGGTTTGTTTAATATGCATGACAAAAAATCAAAGGTGCTGCATTCTAACTTTATCAAAAAGGAAAAATGTATGCCAAGAAATCTTCCTCTTCAAAATATACTAAACATTATGTATTTCTTAGAAATTGAGTAACTCCATTCCAGATTATATGCCTTTCTTCCCAAAATATACAGTATGTTTTAGAGAATGTTCCTCGATATTCAAGAACATGCATGAATGAAACAGTTCATTCAGAAGGAGGCATTCCTTTTACCTGTACTGTTCATAGTATATTTTGAAACAAATGTCACTTTTTAATCAAATGGCAGGTTCAGTAGAAGGAAAATACTATACAGCATTAATTTCAAGTTTTTTTTCATTTCATCAGGAATACTCAATATTTATGATATAATTATTCAATTGTTTTTTTTTTGAAGCACTTCAAAGTATTTATTGCCTCTTTCCTACAAAATTTCAGTCTAAAATGTGCTAGAAATTGTGAATCTCAATACAACAAAACTTTCGTTATAACAAATTTTTTATTAAGTCCCTGGAGTTTGTTGTAACAAGATTTTACTGTATCAGGTTTGACTTTTTCTGCAGAACCAGATCTTCTTCATCAACTACAGTGCAGAAAACTGAAAAAGTTACTGCTTCATTTGTACTACTGTATAATGCTATGAGCTACATTCTTGAATTGATTTACTTCACCAAGCAAGTTTTTTCCTTGAACAGACACTTAATAAGGTACCTAAACTGTGCAATGAAAGAAAAGAAAACATGATCACAAGAATAGTATCAAATTAATTTTTCATTCATCTCAAACATGCACACAGTAACAATAAGTGAGCCAAAAATTGCCAAGCCACCAGAAGCGCCGCACTACCTTTGCTGCGCCGCCAGCTTGAATCTTTGGCAATCCAGAAGGCTAGAAATCAAGCATGGACCGACGTGGAACGACGAAACGACGTGGTGGAAGTGTACGGTCTTCGAGGCGCGGCGGTCGTCGCGGCTAAGGCCGGTGAAACGTTGTGGTCCCAACGACCTCGGTACCCTTGACGTGTCAGTTGGATAGAGGGTGGGATAGATGGCAGCAGGAGAGAAAAATGGCCGCGCGCATGGAAACGATAGTGAGGTTTCCCACTGGATTGCTGAAGTATAATAGTACCCAGATCTGCTTCTAAAAACATGAGTAATACAGTATGTGATATGTTTGTGTGCGTGGTCAAATGATCAGCAATCGACTTCGCTGAATGTATCCAGACATGGCTCTGGACGGTGATTCTTTTTTCTTCACATCTGTTCTTCAATTGGCGAGAGCTCTTGCCAAAAGTCGTCCCACATCATGGTTGAAAGTAAGTTTCCGGAAATCTTTGAAAATGTATTCGTGATCCCAAAAATCCGTTTACTAGGTGAAACGAATGATGGACTGGTGTCCCGCCTTAGAACCTCTTGGTTCTGGAGCAGGCGGAAACGTTCTCATGACACAGCGTGGTCAAGATGCTGTGATCGGTCTGGGAGTTTACTTCTTGGAATCTGGATTTCAGCATAGAGACAGAATACTACCGTATCTTATCCACCTTCTTCAACTTTTGCCCAAAGCATCTTGGCCGCAAGAAATCCGGTACTATCCTTCTGACAGTGAGTTTTATTCGAAATCCCACAACTCCTTTGATCTGCCATGGACAACTTATGTGTTGATTACAGGAATCCCGGTTGCCGAAAGATTCAGCTTCTGTATGAACACGCTGCTTAGTGACATCGCTGCGCACTGCAATGATGAAGAAATTGCCGGATCCATTTTCGGCGCTCAAGTGGAGTTGTTGAATTCCTTGTACCTTGCCATAAAAACCACCAAAGAAACACCCGAGAGGCCGAAAGGATTCACTCATAAATGTACGTAACTTCGAATTTCTCGATTTTATTGAATTTGATCGTTGACGAGCTGTCCGGGCTCGTTCTCAGTGTCACTCTGCAAAGGAACTGTGCCGATTCTTCTGGGGCTATGTCGTGCAATGGGACGCTGTTTCCGGGGAGATCCGCCGTTATTCTGTCGACTTTTTCCTGCCCCAACGTCTTGTTCTTCAGCGTGTGTTGCGTCGGCGGGGTCGAGCGCTTCTTCGAGTGTAGCAATTGGACGAGAAGATCGACGGGACAGCGGTCGTCCTGTGGCACCTAGTGGATTTTCGCGGTTTCGGCCGATTGTTCCCCGCTCTCTAAGCCAGAATTTTCCACCTTCGGAGGACATTACTTCATCATTAACAGCGTGCGATTCTGGTGCGGATGTGAGGTAAGTTTTTGAATTGAGGATGTTGAAATAATGAGTGAGAGGGTTGATCGGGCTCTCAGTTTAATCTCAATTTCTTTTCAAGTGACCGTAGACCGGAATAATAATCCCAGTTTGCGTGGAAGAATGTTTCTCTTCCGAAGGCAGTGTGTTTTTCGCTGAAGTGTTGTGAAGGGGGTCTCAAATTGGGGTAAAGAGAGGTTTTCGAAGTCTTGACGAATTTTAAGAACATACTACAGTAGATATTGATGCCTCCACGTAATGGATCCTGACAGACCTAAGCTAAACTAACCTGATTTAGCCTTTCACCGCATACCGCTTTAACTTGAGATCGTCCATTAAATTCTCGGTGGGTGTTCCGTGAAATACGTATTTGTTATTGCAGAAGTTTTATTTTATGAAAAGTTGCGCGGAACCAAGAACAAGTATTTCATTTAAGATCTGATTCCGTGCGCTTTGTTGCTCTGTTCTGGAAGAAGATAGGTTGGGGAGATTAGGAAGAAGTCAATTTTATTTTGTCAAGGTCCTATTTCAGTCCGCTCGGGATATTGCAACTCTTGCTACTCGAAAAACGATGAGATCAAATTGGAATTCAATCCACCGTTTTGTGCTAATTTTCAGGTGTTTGGTTCTTCGAGGCTTATTCTGATGAAGCATATTGGTTGATCATTTTGTCTTTTATAATTGTCTTAATTACTTTATTTTTGAATTACAAACGTGCGAGCTAGTGAGTATTCACTCATTTTCCTCAGAATGTTGGGCCTAATTTATGGCAAAGAAATGGAGCATCCTGCATCGTTTGATGCAAAAACCTTCTTCTTTCATCGGTATGGGTCGAGTTTCATGTTACCTCAACCGGCTCTCGGAGTGATCGAAAAAGTGGACTTTTCATCACCTACTGTTCCTTTGCGGCATCTTCAGGTGCGAAATATCATATTTTTGCTCGGAAGTATGAGAATACTGAGCGAGTTTCCGTTTAATCTGCAGGCAATATTATCCATTGCCAAGCCGTTGTTGCAACCGGACATGCTTCAATTTCTCGACGATCAAGCCACGGACGTGTTCGTGTCGGAGCAAGTGAAGATATATCCGTACAAGACTTTTACGGAAATTCTGAACCTTGTTATCGTTTCTCTTCTTCGTGAATTACTGCAGCGACAAAAAGGTTCGTTGTAGATCGTCTTGGTGAATTGTCTTTATTCGGAAACGGAAGAAATCGTATATCCGATAGCTTCGAAGAATTGTCTCTTTTTTCGAACGAAAGAATCAGGGTACACGTTGCACTTGCAGACGAAATACCATTTTTTCTATTGGTACGAAAATTTTTCACTCATTGAATGATTGATGGCTCATTAAATCATTGGATGTCTCGCTACTAATGAAATTTTAAATACAGTGCAGTATAATCGTAAAAATTCGTGAGGTTAATTACGGTACATCCGAAAGAAATTGTAAGCTTGGTTTCATTTGCTGTTGGAGTTTGAAACGAATTGGAAGATGTCTTGTATTGTTCTGTAGAAAAATGTTCATGTTTTGGTCCACCATTGAAACAGCTGGGATCCCTCTGCAACGAAATTTAAGGGACCAGAAAACAAATTTTAGAGAACCCCTGTAAAATAGATAGAGAAACTTTTGGGTCAAGGAAAACTTCTTCATATTGTGCAGAGAACATAGTTGTAGACGAAAGCGTTGTAGAAAGATTCCACCAGTATTCCTTTCTGCCACGAGTCGTATTCATATGCAGTATAATTTCCTGCCATATTTGTAAATAAGTAGAGTACAGTTCCTCTCCAAATCGCCAGCATAGTTTTATTTGGCTTGATCAATTCAGAAAATAATTCATGGCGTCTTACCCCGATGTACGTTCGCTTTTTTCTTGAGCAATTTGTTTGTTGGATGTTCAATTCAAGATTCTTCTGCTCCTCTCTTGTTAATTATTATTCATGTAATCTTTTATCGCTGTATTTCAGATTTACCTCAGGCGTTCACGGTGGATGTGCAAAAGTTCGTCAAGGGATTATTTTTGACCGGTCAAACCGAGCTGCAGGGAAAGAATGCACAAGCGACGAATCACGAAAATGATGCCAGCGATGCTGATTTGGACACTCATTCAAGCGGCATCAGCAATGCGTTCAAAGCCGATAGAAGTCGAAGCGCTCTTAGTTCACCTCCTCAGGCCCTACACAGATTTCGCGTCAGTGTGCAAGCCAATGCTGCCTGTGTGGATCTCTTGGTGTGGGCGATTCGGGACGAAAACGGTGATTATGTATTTCTTATCAAAATTTGTAGCTTTCGGCTCCTGTCGCTCTTCTTTTCCCGGGAAATCGGGCGTTGATTGAGTTTAAATCATTTTTCTTGTTGAAAGGCAGATGATTCTAAAATTTTATTGTGGCTGGCATCAAATTTCGTGAACTACGTCTTGTATCCGTGGGCTGGGGCTCAAGGGAGTACAGGTAAAAGTTGAGTTATGTGCGTGTGGCATGGAAGAGCTGGACATGGCTGATGAATAGTAACTCTCCTCTTGGCTGCTTGATTGCAGTGAACTAATACGCTAACCGAGAGAATGCAGAGTGTTCCCCTTAATCGTTCTCGTGAGGGATCTTTTTTGCTGATTGTGTGTTTGTCTCCGAAGGTGCGGACAGTTTATGCAGTCGCTTGACGGAAAAATTGAACCTCAGTCTCGGACACAAACTCGTTCTTGCTCACATGCCGCTGTTAATGGTTTGTCTGGAGGTACCTTAATTTTACTCTTTTACAGTAATTTTTTCCGAGTTAGTGGCTAAAGTTGAAATTTACTGGATTGAGAGTTATTGGCATTGCTGCGATATTTTTTGCATTCATGGATATGTCTGTTCAATCTTTTCCGTGGATGTTACGTCATGTTATCAAAAAGGGTTTCAATGTTTTCAGTGACATAATGCGATGAATTTTCTGATGTAATCAATTTGAACTGTTTCCAGTTCGGTATATTTTCAATGGGTATTCAGAGTTCATAATTGGTAAATCGACGTGTGGGATTAAAGAGCACAATATTTTCAAATCTGTAATATGTTTCGAAAAAGTGTGGGAAGAAGAATTGCATTTCTGAAGGACTTGTTGAACGTGTTTTTTATCTGCGCGAATAAATCGGAAATTCCTCATTTCAGATTCCACACCATTCCTTCAAAATTTCCGAGGAAAATCAAATCTTTATTGATGAGAAGGGGTTCACGAGTTTCAGTATAAAATTGCATTTCTGCAGGAAGACCTTTTATGTACTCCTAGCTATTTTCAGGGTCCAGTATTTCGATTCGTTGAGAAATTGTACTTCATTTCTTTCAGGGTTTGGGGAAATTGGCGATGAAATTCCCAGGCATTGCGTCAACGAGTATAAATTGCCTGACGAACTTCCTCGTTCTACCGTCGCCAGTGCTGTTACGCTTGCAAAGGCAAAGTAAGAACAATATCACCAACTCTGGTTTTCCCTTGCCTCGAGCCAAAGCAGCTTTTCGAGCTGTTACACTCGGTAAAATTATATAACTTGCAATGAAAGCTCAGTTCATGTGACCTGTGTTCTTTTTCTTCCTCAGGTGAACAATTTGGCTCTCTGGAAAGAAACATGGGATTAGAAACTTATGGATCTGCAAGCACTGCGTTTGAGCGACTTAGAGATGCAGCGATTGAGAATTTATGTTTGGCGCTGAAAGCAGGACTGAGAGTGAATCCGGATCAAGTGCAAGCGTTTGTAGCGTCTGTAGCGAATCGGCTTTTCACCGCGGAAACTTCAGACAGGCACGATATTAGAATATTCTTTTTCAATAAAAAAATTGAAGATTCCTACGATAAACTTGGTGTAATGAAAACTTTAACTCTTACGGTGACGTTCAAATATTCGAATTATACTCTTATTCAAGATAATGGAACGTTCGTGTGAAATACTGTTGTGGTTTGAATTCATTGAAAAGCTCGTGTATTCTATATCTTTCTCCGGAATTTTTCAGTGAATCAAGCCTGATTTCAAGAAACACAGTTTTGGCGCTCGGACATGTGGCTGTTGCACTGAAATCCACTCCGAGAACAACAGAGTCAATTCTTCAATTTTTCAGACAGCGATTCTGTCATCCTCCGTCTGCTCTTGACGTACTCATAGTTGACCAACTTGGTTGCTTAATTATTGCCAAAACGGAGGTATTTTTATAAAATTTTCCGTAATATGAATTTATTTCACATCCTTTTCTTTACAGGGTAAAGTTTATGAAGAAGTTATGCAGATGTTCATGCAAATTGCTGTGGATTCATGCTCGGGTGCTTACGGTGGTGAAGATAGGAAACTTCAGTATCGGTTAGTCTCGAATATTTGAGGTTTTCAGTTACATTTTTTTTAGCAGTAATTGCTGATTTGCATGCAGGTGTTCTGCTGTGTTTCGCATTCTATTTAATGTTCAAAATTTTCAAAACCTTCATTACTTCATGAACCGGAAATTCCTGATTTTGGTGAACTTTTCTTATTGTGATATATTTTTCAGGCACGTTTCATTGGCGGTGAATAATGCGCTGGCAAATATATCTGCAAGTCTTCAAGGAGAATTTGAGATGATGGACCTTTTGGTTCGCTTGATGGAGTTGTTCGTGCAGCTTGGCTTAGAAGCGAAGCGAATGTCTGAGAAAACGAATACACCCTTGAAAGTAAGTCTATCTTGATGGAAATGTTTGTTGTATAATACTGCATTCCATTGAACTTCTGCTTGCAGGCCTCTAGTAGTGCGGGAAATCTTGGCGTATTACTTCCGGTTATTGCTATTTTGGTAAGGAGATTGTCTCCGATCCGGAATCCCAAAGCAAGACTACACAAACTGTTCCGAGATTTTTGGCTATACTGTATCATTATGGGCTTCACGAACGAGAGTAAGTTGATGGTAATTTTTGCGAATTTCAACCCTTTTATTTAAGAAATTGATCGACAGGTCAGTGGCCTGCGGAATGGTATCAAGCTGTGAAGGATATTGGTGTCAAGTCACCGTTTCTGACTTCCTTATCTAGTCAACGTTCAGAGATCCGAGAGCTTCAGTATACATTTGTGTTGCGACAGGAAAGCATTTCACCGGTGAATTTTGAAATGCATATCACGTCATTTTTAACATGAAAACATCGTATGTTTTTTTAACAAAAAACAATGAATGCTTTTCAGGCCGAGCTGCAGGACTTGCGAAACCAGTTGCTGTCATTGTTAAACAGTCCCGCCGAAGTTGTTCAGATTTCAAATCGTTTGACTTTCGCTCAGTGCACCTATTTATTATCAATCTTGCGTCTCGAAACAATCAGGTTTGTGATGGTAATAGAAGTCCAATTGACGACAATGATCATTTGTATCCCGAATGACAGAGTGGAAAGTTCTGAAGATACGAGCTTCCATCCCATGCTGGAGTATTTGAACGATATTGCGATTCAGAAGGATAAGACGGGGTTGTGGCAGTGCGTTTATTGGTGAATATATTATTCATTCGATTTCTTTAAATAATTTTGCTCATGCTAATCTCTCCGTCGTCAACAGTGTAAGCGAAACGGTGTTCGGCACGTTCCTGGAAGTAATGTCGAAGAAACCCAAGGACGAAAATCGAGACCGCGATTTGGAAGCTCACGCCCAATTCTTGTTGGTGCACTTCAATCATACGAATAAGAATATCCGGCGAGTTGCTGATCGCTTCCTTGCAAAACTCGTCGATAAGTGAGTAATCGTGAAGATGCTTTCGAGAA
Source organism: Notodromas monacha (assembly GCA_905338405.1). Classification (NCBI taxonomy): domain Eukaryota; kingdom Metazoa; phylum Arthropoda; class Ostracoda; order Podocopida; family Cyprididae; genus Notodromas; species Notodromas monacha. The sequence goes on along the minus strand of CAJPEX010000235.1, from coordinate 118,600 downwards.
ACTCAGTGCTCCGAAGGTTCCGGATCTATTGCTATTGAATTATGCAAGAAAGTACACAAACGGTAAAAGAGGCTGCGTGTTCAATTTAATGAAGGAAGCTTTCAAAATTCTTCCGATTTCCAAGTTGGAATGTAAGATTTGTCTTCATTTCCAGATTTCCTCATTTGTTGTGGTCTCGTCGAGTGCTGCACACGATGCTTGACATCTTGCAAGTTTTAAGCCAGTCGCTGAGTTTGGATGCTAACGAAGAAAACCCAACACTTGCTTTACCTTCCACTCCGTATATCTTGGTCTTGATGGACACGTTGGAAGCTCGAGAGGTTTGTGATTCGAATTATATTCTTTCCGTGTTGACTTGTGTTAATCCAAATTTTGAATGTTTGAAAACGTTTTAATGCATCCCTCACGGAATCAGGCTAAAGAGGTATGAACTTCATCCGATTCTGTTGTTGTCGTTTGGAAAGGCTCTTTCTTTTTGAACGTCTGAATAATTTTCTTCAATCTTTATTCAGAGCATTGTTAAAGATTTTGCCGCCCGGTGCCAAGAAATCATAGCTGAAGCAATGCGGTGGGCGCCTGGAGTAACCCGGTCTCATTTGTTGGTGAGATTTTTTTTTCATCCAGTATATCTACATTTTTTATTTGTCATAGCGCAGTCGATTTTTGTTTTCTTCAGAGGTTAAAAAGTCATCTATTTTTTTTAAACGGGATTTTGATACGTTCAGCTTCGCTCTCTCCGAGCTTTGGATGAACAATTTGTATCTTCTTGTTGAATTAATTCAAGATACTGAACCTTTTGTCGACTGTATTTATTTTATTTTTTGATTCTTCATCGGCATTGCGGACATATTTTTCCTCGCAGGAATATATTTGTCCCTCGAGAGAGGATGCATTAGCTTCAGTGGAACGCCGAGGTTCTGTACTCCGTGTCGTTGGGGGCAGGTCATCGCCTGTTGATCTGCAGCAAAAGAATCCTCCGCTGCCTGCCCATGCTGGTGTTGCCCTTGCAACAGAGAGCATCATGCATTATGCTGGACTGAATTCTGCTTCTGAACCATTAGCGGTAAGTCCTGGTTTTCCGGAAAATTTTATTACTTAGGAACTGTGATGATTTGGCCAAGCTCTTGTTTACAAAGAAGAATCTGATGAGAATACATGCGTGAAACTTGAAATGGTTAGCTGTCAAATTAAAATACGAGTTTCACTTCCGATGACATACTAAAATTACTCTTTCTCGTCATGGGCGAAGTTAGAGGTTCATTATATGAACTACGTATCCCTGATGCATAATACTCTCTTCAGCACTGGATATGAAACTTTAAGAATTGCGAATTGTTTCGCGTGTACATGATATATATTTTTTAAATCGTAGAAGTGAAGGATTTCCCAGTTCGACCTTTTTTTCTTCTTGCGTGCATATGTTCAACAAATTGTTTTCCGACTCAGTTATATGCACGTGGTAACTCGCTTGATATTTTAGTTGATTCATTTGTATGGCTGCGAGAATCTTCCTCTCATGATCGGACTGTATTTTTTTATTTACGAAGGCGTCGGCTTTGGAGAAAAGGCCAGGTTGTGTGAAGAACAACACATCTCTGTTCATGACGAGCATGTCATTGCGAACTCGTTACGTTGGAGAAGTTCGTGGTATGCTTTTGTCTATATCGAAGACTGGAGGCAGCGAAGATTTTTTGATACATCGGCTGATGGAAGATCTGAAGGCATCTGCTTCGGCAAAAGATGACACGAAGCACCAGGATGCCCTTTGGCGCGCTACATCGATGTTCATCTCGTCCGAAAGTATGTCATGTTCTCTCTGGTAACAAATCGTTTCCTGTTCTTGAAATTTGAGTTATTGAAATACTACAGTTCATGAGGTTTGATTGATGTTTAGAGGTGCATCGGAATTTGCTGCGATGCATGAGCAGTTCGTTGGTGGAATATTTCAACGAGAGCTCAATGGAGTGCGCGGTTGCTTGCTGGCAGTGGGTTCTTTCCGCCCGGCCTGATTTAGAAATGATTCTGATTCAGGAAATCGTCGCTGCGTGGAATGTAAGTTCTGTCTTAGCTTACTAAGTACAGTACTTCTCTATTTTCTTGCGTGTAAGGACTCGTTTTCGAAACAAATTGTATCTGTTTTATCGGAAAAATGATGAAATCGCTTTCTCGTACGGAAAAATAAAATCGAGTTTTTTGAATTTCCTCGACCTCTCTTGTGACTTTTCTCTGGTTATTGCCTAATCCCTAGGGGAAAACGATTAAATCGTTGGAAGGGTAGTGATTCAGGATGCGTTGTCAATGAAATCTTCAATTATGCTTCTGCAAACGAATTAAGAAGCTCTCAAGTGCACTGTAGTATATTGTGTGTTCATTTTTTTTTATTAATATTGTGGGCCAGAAAATGTTGAGGATGATCTCATGTACATTGAAAACACTTCGAAGTTGAACTTCTGCTTGAATAGAAAATCTCCGGTTTTCAGCGTATGTATTTTTAGTGAAATGTGACATAAAAATTTGTTTCAGTCTTTCATTTACCAGCATTTATTTGAATAAGTATCGTGTCCGAAACGTAAGCGCAAGTGCCTTACGTTTCGGACACGATAAAAAAGTCTCATGAGACCTCATAATTTTTGGAAGTACTGTACACTGAAGTCGTTAGTGGTTCTTTCCTTCCGTACTTGATGTGTGTGTCGTCACTATAAAAATTGATAATTTCGAATGCTTCAAGTGCAATTTTCGGATTTTATCGCAACAGGCGACGATTAATCGTGGGCTAGGAATATTTGCACCACCTTCGAATGAGCCGAACCCAATGGCTGCTCGAGAAGGCGTTGAACTCAAGCCGAACCCGCCATTCGTTGCTGCGCACCGGGTTTGGGTGAAGTTTTTATGCGAGCGAATAGAAATGATCAAGTACTACAGTCAAGAGCAAGTGGACATTTTTGCGATGATGTTGCATCGCACGTTGGCCGCATATGAGCCAGGAAGATGTCACCTGGTTAATCGACACATCGCATCAGTTGGTCCGAGGTTCTCGTAAGTGCTTTTTTCAATCATTTTTGCGTTTTTTTTCTTCCTGAAATTAATTATGTAATGATATAAGATAGCTGGAATATTTTTGCATAAATACTTGAAAGCAACGTATTCCTCGTGATTCTACTTTACACGTCTGTTCCTTTCGGCTATAATCAGCAGATGCGTCCTTTCGCCCAAAAGGGGAAGCAAACTTTGAAGAAAGAATTGTGTTGTGTTGTGCTCAAAAGCTGGATGTTACGAATTCGTTGAAAAGTATTTTCGGTTCATGTGACGCTCGAAGTTCTGTGTTGGTGAACCATGAAATCTGTTACGTTTCTTGGGTTCGTCCTTTGGTTGGTTGTTCTTGTTAGCTTACCCTCGGCGTGTTGAGTGATTCACGCGACACCTGCCTCAGATTACAGAAATGAAGGTCGTGCGTTGAACTGAAGGAAACCTAAAATGTGTACGGTATACACTATACAGTATGGTGGGGTACTAATCTTGTTTAATGTACAGTACAGTACTGTAATTTGTTGACTGTGGTGCGACTTCAGGAATGTTCTTTCCGCAGACCGATCAAGTAGAAATTACGTGATAGTAATTAAAATTTACAATTATAATTACTCTACTTGGATAATTGTATACAGTACTTTTAACGGTAGACGTGAGAATTTTTTTCCTTTACAGTACCTCCCTGAGGAAGCCTCAGATACTATCACATGACGATGGTCAATTTGTTCTACTATAGGTTGCTGTACGCCGGTCTTTCGTTGTTGCAAGGCGATGCCTTGCCGAGGTCAATTTTGAAGAACGCACTTCGACAGCGAATTTATTACGCGTGCCTCGACTATTTCGCCACTCATCCACAAATTCCCGTTCCTGAACAAAAGAGTCCAAGGTTACGAGAAGACATCCTCACTTTAGTCAAGTTTTGGCAGAGCATCCACACGGAGAGAAAGTACCTCAAGACACCTCTAGTAGCCGGCAAGTTGTTCGTTGTGTCTTATTTAATATTACAGTGCGATACTACAGGTGGACTCTATAACGATGTTCAAGGGACACGAAAAAAAATTCGTTGTGGAGAGAATTCCCTTGTAGTCTGGGGAGAAAATCCTATGGAACCAACAGAAAAATAATTCGTTACACTATACTGTACAGAGAAAAATCTTCGTGAAGAGAGTCCATATGTATGATTATGTCCTGTGAGATATTTTTTTTAAGTCGAAAGTTTTTCTTCAGATGTTGTCGAATGGTTGGGAATTCCCGGAAACACTTTGACTACGAATCAACCCTTGGGTATCCCGTCATCCGCCTCCAGAGCCGGAAGCATAGCGCTTGCCCCCGGCACAATCGGTCCTCTTTTGACCACGGGTCAAGCTCAGTTATCGTTGCCGAGAACGGCATCAGCCATAGACTTTCACGGAGGAGGAGGAAATCTTCGAACCAGTGGATCATCGTCGGGCTGGATCAACACGTTGCCGCAATCGTCGACCAATTCTCTGTCTAGACGGTCGGTGGGCGCGAAGAACGTTGCTGCGCCTCCGGGTGCAGGACTCAATGTGTGGGGCTCGAAGAAGCAAGTTACGGCGGATAATTACGTGAAGGAATTTTCGAAAAAGCGTTTGCTCATCCTTGCTTTGGTGGTAAGTTTGTTCAGACGCTTTTTCTTTTTTCAAATGATCCACTGTCGTTTGTGTACTTATGAATAATTGAATCTTCATTTATGTTACGCGATTTCTGGGAGGTTGAAAATTTTAATTAAATTAAGTCGATGAAGCGGTTGATGTCGTTCTAAAGAGATTGTTCGATATGAAAGCAATTTTATGTTGAAGTTTAAATGTTGTTGAAACGGATATTTCACGGCACAGAGGAGAAAGTCACAAAGAAAAACGAGCGCGATGCATCAAATGCACAGATGAGCAATTATTCAAAAAATGGAAACAATATCTTCCCCTCAAAATAATGACAACACCAACTCGGAGGACACGTTTTACGGGCCTTTCGTTCGAATTTGACTTTTTGTGCTTCCCTGCTTGTTCTTCCTTGAGATGGCCCTAATTCTGAACTGTTGCTATGTTCCTTGGCAAATTTACGAATACAGTACTGTACAGTAGTTCCTTTTTTTCCGAAGGATTACAGAGTTACAGACAGATGTCGCTTTGAAGACCGTGAAAAGTATCTGAGGCGAATTTACGAGGATTTTTGCTTCTAAATTTTCCTTGAAGATTTCTTCGGATTTATCTTGGCCTTCGAAGTCAATTCTCTTTTTTGCACGCGCTCTTCGGATACTGGCAATTTCGTACTCGTTTTATTCATAGACGTTCCCATTTGACTGAGTGTCCGTTCTAGTGTAACTCCCCTCATGTTTACTATTCCAATAATTGCCTTTTTTGAGTTTAATCTCCGGTTCTTATTTTTTAACGATTGCATCCCTGATATACCCAATATTATCTACGCGGAATGATTTCGATTGATTTTCTTTCCAGGCTGCGGAGATTGATCGGCTGATTACGTGGCATAATCCTCTTGTTCTGCCTGAGCTGTTCATACCGGATCAGGACAAAGTTCTGAACTGGAGGAACACCACGGTGCAGGATAAAATATGGAAGGATCTCATCAAGGTTGCTTGGGATGTGAACCCCGCCCTGGCTGTTCATTTGGCATCCCGTTTCCGAACCCATTCGGAGTTGATTGAGAAGGAGGTCACGCGCTTTGTGAGAATGAGTCCGATGGCGGTAGCGCATATTCCTGATGCCCTTAGCTACCTGGTCAACTCGGACTCCATTTTGAACGAATCTCAAGAGGTACGTTGGATCCATTTTCACATTGTGCTTTTGCGCGTGAACTGGCAGTTGTGAGTGTTCCAAAATAGTACGTACTTAAAAGAAAGAAAGTTTCGAACCGCTTTTGAGCAGAATAGGTTCCCAAAATTTTCTGCCATTCCAGGAAGCCGTTTCAGGGGTTAGCTACCCGAAAATGTATGCAGTCAACCCTCAATTTAGAGCCACCCTTGCACAGTGCCACGAATTTCCCTAGAGCAAATATCCCTCCATTATGCTCAAAAGGGGAACTCTGATTTAGTGCCAACTCACTCAGTGCCTCAAAAATGCCTTGTCTTGTTTAAAAAATGGGCCAAAACCGAAGGAATCAATTCATTTTTTCTAGGGATATCATTGATTCATTACTGGGAACTATATGCCCAAACTCACAGAAACTCAAAACAATTTTGAATACTGTATTCGATTTATCATCTTACATTGTTGAAAATATTTTTTGTTTTTACATGAGACCGTACTATTTTATTGAAAAAGTGGGGGCTTTCTTGAAGAACATTGATGATTCCTGCATGACTGCACCTGATATAAAACTGAAACTCGAACTAAACTTCAGGAAACAGCTCTGCTCTTTCCCTTGACACAATATGTGTAAAAATCAAATATACTGTATACTCTAACTATACTGTTACTAAATATACCGAAATACTGTACAGTGTAAAATATTCCATTCGACCTTCAAATTATTTCTCAAGGATTTCTTCTTTATACAAAAGACTCAGTGTCCAAACAATTTTGTAACCAGGCTTATTTTGCCTGCCCTCAAGTCAACTTCCTTCTTTAACAATACCCTCAATTTAGTGCCACCCTCACTTTATGATGGGGGGTTGACCGTATATTACTTCACCTATACAGTACAGTACTTCTACGAGGAATGAAATGTTCTGCTCTCTAAACTTCTAAAGCTCTGTTTTGGGTCACGTAAATATTCCCGACGCTGGTTTTGCGTGCATGAAATTCCTCAAATTTTGTATGACACGGTATTGTCCATGTCTTGTTTCAGTTGTGCCAGATGCTGACGTGGTCTTCAATACCTCCAGTCAGAGCTTTGGCGTATTTCTCTCGTCAGTATCCACCTCATCCCATTACTGCTCAGTTTGCCGTTCGGGTTCTTCTTGCTCAGCCCCCTGACGTGCTTTTATTGTACATACCGCAAATCGTACAAGCCGTGCGTTACGACACCATGGGATACATGACGGAGTTCATCAAAAAGGCGGCCAGCAAGAGTCAGCTCTTGCTGCATCAGCTCATCTGGAATATGAAGACGAATATGTATGTGGATGAAGATGGCAAGAACAAGGATCCCGATTTGTACGAGCTGATCGAGGCGTTGATGAAGACGATGATTGATTCGTTGTCGGGTAAAGCGCAGGAGTTCTACAGAAGAGAGTTCGATTTCTTCGGGCGAGTGACTGCGATTTCCGGCGACATTAGACCTTATCCCAAAGGGCCGCAAAGGAAACAAGCTTGTCTGGATGCCTTGAGCAGGATTAAAGTTGAGCCGGGATGCTATTTGCCGTCTAATCCGGAGGCTGTAGTGATCGACATTGATTATCAGTCCGGAACACCGATGCAGAGCGCTGCAAAGGCACCGTTTCTGGCAAGGTTTAAGGTCCGGCGATGTGGAATTGCGGAGTTGGAGATTGAGGGTTTACGAGGAGGCGAAGTTGATCCTGACGAAGATAAAGAGCTGAAGGCGAAGCAGGAAGCCTGGCAAGCTGCGATTTTTAAGGTATGTGTGAATTTTTTTTTTCTGTATTCAGGATTCTCGGAAACATGAATTCTCGTTATTTTTATTTGGTTCGCTGTAATTCGTTGTGATCGCGACCGCATGTAAGCACAGGTGGACTCTCTACAACGAAATTCAAGGGGCTAGGAAAATTCGTTTTGCAGAATTCCGTTGTTAGGAACCCCTATAAAATGGGGAGAGAACCCCCTGCCCTATGGGACGGAAAAAAAAGCGTTATACAGTACAGAGAAAAATCTTTCTGGACAAGATCATTGCAGAGGTGCCCGCCTGTAAGGTTTTACAGTATTTTCCGAGTGACAAGAAATAAAAGGGGGCCGGTTTTTATTTTGTGGGAGATTCTTAACGTTATGAGTTCAGGAAAATGTCAAAGGTCCAACGATTGTGTCCTAATTCGTATTTTCTTGCCTTTTATTTGCATTGATATGATCAGCGCAAAGAATTGGAAAAGTATCAAACCTGTGAAAAGTTTCTACGAAAATTGACTGGGCTCGTACAGGAGGTGTCATGGTATCTGACGATTTTGATCCTAATGTTTTCTCGTCTACTCTATAATTTGTTGAGAAATCTTATCACCCAATATCACCCTCTGGGTAACTAATCTTCTGAATCATAACATTTTCGCTCATTTTACGAATTTTGACGTGTTGAGACAAAATCACGTTACAACAATTTTTGAAGATTCCGGAAAAAGTTTGTTGTACTGAATAACTTGTTTTAACGAGACTCCAAAAGTTGAAATTCTTATGACCGGAAAATAATTTTCACATCAGACCTGCCTATAACCAATTGGATCTTGCTTTTCTGGCATTCTCAAATGTTTTATTATTGTTTGAAAAACTGAGTGATCTTATGGAAAAAAATATTTTCAATCATCAGTTCCATCAGTTGCCTCAATCTTTTCATTCTCGGAATATGATGTGAAAAACTCTTCCTTCGGGAAGGATGATGTGTGGAACTATTGTACAGTACTTGGAAGCATGTTTGTCATCGATTACAGCTTCAATCCATGCTTCACGAACCGATCAGTCACATTTGGGATCAAAAATTTCAGTTTTTGCCTGTCTTAGTCTGGAAATTTCTACTTAGAGAATGTGTCAATTAATTCTGTGTCCGAATGGAAGTGTGTCATTCTGAAAAATGTGTTGAAACGGTATTCGTTTAAACGAGATTTTACTTGATGTATCTTTTCATAGGTGGGCGACGACGTCAGGCAAGACATGCTGGCCCTGCAGGTAATAGGACTTTTCCGAAACGTTCTGCAACGAGTTGGACTCGACCTGTACCTATTTCCGTACCGTGTCGTGGCTACTTCCCCCGGATGCGGCGTGATCGAATGCGTTCCGAATGCGAAATCGCGAGATCAACTCGGTCGACAAACAGATATCAACATGTATGACTACTTCATCACTCAGTATGGCGAAGAGACGAGTTACGATTTCCAACGAGCTCGAAGAAATTTCATCAAATCCATGGCTGCCTACTCGGTTATCGGATTTTTGTTGCAAATCAAGGATCGTCACAATGGCAACATAATGTTGGACACCGATGGCCACATTATCCACATAGATTTTGGATTCTTGTTTGAAAGCAGTCCTGGTGGTAATTTGGGATTTGAGCCGGATATTAAACTGACTGCGGAAATGGTTCGCATCATGGGCGACAAGATGGAAGCTACTCCTTTTAGGTGGTACATGGAGTTGTGTGTTCAAGCTTATCTGGCTTTCAGGTTGGTTTATTTGATTTCAATTACGGTATTTCTTTATTTAAATTATCACCTTTAAACGATGTCACAAGTCGGTTCTTTTTACTCAAACCTTTCTTTTTGTAATACTGTAGCAGACATTCTGACAAAATTGTTCAAACTGCCGTAACCTGAGTTGAACTTTGGAAAAATATTTTCGACTTGGAAATGTTTCACTTATTAAGGTTCAATTGTATATTGACTTTTTTGTTTAAATACTGTCCCTATGTACTGTATATAACTATACTGTATATAGTAAGCCATGTTTGCTTTTGATTCATTTTGCGTAAATTTTCTGCATTATGAAAAATTATTTATTTGCAGGCCGTATCGTGAAGATATTGTGACGCTGGTTTCGCTTATGCTGGACACCGGACTTCCATGTTTTCGCGGTCAGACGATCAAGCAGCTGAAGGAGCGATTCATTCCTCTGGCGTCTGAACGGAAAGCTGCTGAGTACATGATGGGCATAATTAGGAATTCGTTTTTGAACTTTAGGGCCAAAGCATACGACGTTATCCAGTATTACCAAAACCAAATTCCCTATTAATGTGCTGGATAATTTGCCCTGGCATGAGGGTCATGGATATTTTGCTTTGGGATTTTGTCGAACTGATGTTACCTTATTCGTGGCGTTCGGTGTATTTTTTGAGGTATCGGCGGGTTATTTATTGCAAAGTGATCATTCCAAGCCGTATGTGAATGCACGGATGTGGTAGTCTCGGGATGTAGGGGTGACTCGGCGAGTTTCATCTGCTTAAATACTGAGCCGCCGTGAACGAGGAGTAGTTGATTTTAAATCGAGTGATTTCTAACCTACTTGTAACCCATGCCTTGTGCCATTTTGAGAAAGTGTCGAGGATGTTTCTGGTAGAGTAGTTGGAAAAATCTTGGACGCATTCCTGGTGGATTGACCTCGTGATCGTTTCATATTGTTCATCGGGATTATCTATTGACGTACGAAACCTTGTACGGGAAAGACTCTGGTTCATTTTTCTCAAATGCTTTTTTATCCGAAGTGATGGAAAAGTATGAATTTGTTCTTTCTCTTTCTGCGTAGGTTGTGGAAATCTTGGTTTATTCGTGATTATATCGTCGAATTCCGAGAAACTCCGTTGCAATGGTGAGTTAAAAATCCTTCTAGTGTCAGTGGAAAGGTGTACCAGTATTACAGATAATCATGGCAACTTCACAAAATAAATCTGACTGAAAAAGAGACGTAGCCACTTTGCTATAAGAATAAGATTTTTATTATTGAAACTGCCCCTGCAGTCCTAGAATCATGTACCTATTTGTTAATCCTCGATCGAATGTTCAAGTGATTAATTAGGCAAAACTAATTAATTTTGACCTATCTAATCGATTATTAGGTCAGGTGAGATACCAATCTAGTATTCGGTTATTTCAGATAAGATCGATTGATTTGGTCGTGATGTAGACATTACGCTAGGTTGCTCATGACTTTTAAGACAGGGTAATTTTATCATATGAGGTCACTTGCATTTGAGGTTCATTCAATTAAAAAATAAGGATAAGCTTGTTTTGGTTAACTGATGAGTGAATCTGTCCCCAAATTATCTTAGTGTTGATCATGACTTGGGTTATTGAGGTGGGGTTAGTTGAATATTGAGTTGGGTTAATCCTGTTGGATTCGTCATGACAGGTGTTTGATTGAGTTTCGAAGGTGTTCGTTTTATTTATTTTTGTTAGTTTCAATAATTGATAATGCAATTTATCAATGACTTCATTGACTTCACTGTACCTCATTGATGGCCAACTTTATCAATGTAGTGCAGTACCGAAAAGTACTACGATCACAAAAATTCAAAAAAGTCCACGTTTGTGCAACAATTATTTGATGATTATTTTCTTTATGCAGAGACCGCTTATGTTACATGGCCACGAAAGGGCCGTGACGAAAATCAAGTATAACCGAGAGGGGGATCTTCTCTTCACGGCTTCGAAGAGTTCTTGGCTCAATGTTTGGTACTCTGCAAATGGAGAACGTCTTGGAACCTATGGTAAACCCGCGACAGATAACGAACCTGGGTACGGCCACTCTGGTACCATCTGGTGTCTGGATGTGGATTGGATGTCACAGTTTGTCATCACTGGTGCCGGTGACAATTTCATGAAACTCTGGGACCTTGAGACAGGTGCTGCCAGTGTATACAGTATTAATTATTTATAAATTTTAAGGACGGTATTTACTGTAAAAAAAAACTGCAATATTTAATCCCGTACAAAAAATTATATCGAGGAAAACGGAATCTATGGAAAATTTCGTGTTATGGATGCTTTTAGCGCTGTTTTTTCAATATTTATTTGCGCTAATATCTCAGTCATTATAATTTCATTTTTTCGATCTTCAATTTCATGGACGAAGTTTGCTTTATTTTAAAGTTTTATTCCCCCCTCAGGCAAAACACTGTCAAGCGTGGCAACGAAATCAGCCGTAAGATCCCTCGGGTTTAGCTTTTGTCGAAACCTTGCATTTTATTCTACCGACAAGGCGATGAACAATCCATCAGAAATCTTCGTCATTGATACGAGGGATCGAGACTCGCTTGGTAAGTCAACAGCATTTCAAACAGAATTGCATTCTAATGAAATTCTCTGGTTTTTTTTTACGAGAGAGATTTCTGATACTATGCCTCGGTATTTTTTTTTCCTTCCTGAAGGAAATCAACCCGTGATGAAGTTTGACAATTTCTATGACAAAGTCACCGCTGGTCTCTGGGGAAGTCTGGACGAATTCATCGTCAGTGGACACGAAAGCGGAGCTTTAACACAGTGGTGCATGAAGACTGGGAAACAGATCGACAAAAGCGACAGCGATCATACTGATAGTATTCGTGACATGCAAGCCAGTGTAGATGGAACCATGTTCGTTACTTCGTCTAAAGATTGCTACTCGAAATTGTTTGACACGGATTCTCTGGAATGCATGAAGAGTTTCAAGACCGATCGACCCGTGAATTCCGCTGCCCTGTCTCCCAATTTTGAGCATGTGAGTAATTAGATTATCGATGATCTGTGGTTCAAATACTTATCCTCTGTGGGAACGACGTACTCGTAGGCGGGGATGTGTCATTCAAATGTGAAGAACATGCTACAATATTGCAATTTTACTGGCCACGTAAGGTAATTACATACTGTACAGAGTTTCTTTGAAAGTCGGAAAAGTCTTGTATTATCGTAATAATGTTCCCAGGAAAACTACAAGCGTTTCGCTCAAGTGTGTTTTCTGTTGTATTGGGAAATGCCGGCCTGGTTTAGTGCGGAAGAATTTCATGAAATTTGGAAGCGAAATTCAGATTAGATGTAGAGTCTTCATATTTCTTTAGAATTATTATTTTCCTATTTTTCTTGTGCTATTTTAAGTTCAAAACAGATTTTATGAATGAGGATTCGCGCTTATTCAGAATATGTCATTGGTTTGAAGCCAGAAATAGGAGGGTGGAAATTAGGTTCCAAACTCGATTTTATAGCAATGGAAGCGTTCTTCCATTGCTACCAGTTCAAACAAAATGTTCCTGCGTGATAGCTGTATAAGACTTTTCGAAGTAGAACCATGTAAATTGTAAACATTCAATGTGGTGAAATTTTATTGACGTAAAATGTGTTGACACTTTTTTCTGATGTCATTACAGGTTGTCTTGGGTGGTGGTCAAGAAGCCATTGAGGTAACAACAACGTCTGCACGACAGGGAAAGTTTGAAGCACGTTTCTTCCATGTAATCTTCGAAGAGGAATTTGCACGTGTGAAGGGACATTTCGGTCCCATCAATTCCGTTGCCTACCATCCTGATGGGAAGAGTTACAGTTCGGGAGCTGAAGATGGTTACGTTCGTATCCAAACCTTTGACGACTCGTATTACAAATTCAAGTTCGATTTTTGATTGGTGTAAATTGAAACTCATGCTAAATGTGCGCTGGTTTCAGTAAAATTCCTTCAAGTGAAAAAATCTTGTTTTGTTTATGGATTGTATTTGGTCAATGTTTGCGTGTAAATCTGAATACCAATTTGATTGCAATCTCTATTTGCAAGGTAAATGCATACCTTCATCAAAATCAGTGCAGCTGGAGTCCGCTGCAATAAAATATACCATGCAGAATAAACCTTGAAAACCATGTTTTCTTATTTGTAAATATCAAAGTTTCTGTTTTTCTTCTATATTCAACTTTCTGTATTTTTTTAAACTGGCCACATAAATAATGTGCATTCTCTATTATCCTAACTCAGATTTTCCTCTTCCTGCATTTTAGGCCCCCGAAAAAGAAGTAAGTAAATTTTGACTGTGCATACTCCATTAAAAACTCCTTTGAAGCATCTATTTGAATACAGTGAGACCCCCCACATGTGGACACCTCAACATGGGGACAATTTGACATAGGGCCGCTTATTTTCCAATGAAAAAAGCATAGAAAAAGGCTCAGCATATGAAAACTGACTTGACATGAGGAAATTGCATGATAAAATTGCTGATACATTCAAGGAAAATTGACTTTTTCTAGGCTTAATTGCAAGAAACAGATATTTCCAACCCTAAGATCTATGCAGGAAAAATTCTTTGGTACTTTTCCCATCACTTTCCCAGCCATTCAGCTGATTTAAAATAAGTACCTATAGGGCAGTAGGACTTCCTTCTCTTTTTGTGACTTGGATGTTATTTTTGAAGATGCCAACATTTCAATGAACTGTACAGTGATGTACTATTCAATGTTCCAAATGTTCTTATTGGGTTGAAAAGATATTCACTGAACCAAATTCAAGTGGCAAAAAATGGTTTTCACAGAATTCTGGAGAATATTTCTTCTGTAAAACATCAATTAAAATTATATAACCTAAGTCTATGGGAAAACAAGACTCAACTTAGGGAAAATGCAACTTAGGGACTCTTGATGCCCTAATGACATCCACGTCTGGCATCTCACTGTAAACAAATATTTGAAGCATCTTATCCATTTGTGACTGATAGAGTAAGTCCAAAAGGATTATTTAAACCAAAACCTACATAAATTCAATAAAACTCAAAGTTGTGCAAAGGTGTCAAAATATTCAACAAGCCCTGAATTTTTTAACGGGGTGTATTGATTGGCTGATTGATTAAAATTTATTTGAGCCACTGCTGCAGCATGTATACCTTCATTGTCCAACTTGTATCATCTGCTGTAACATTGATTGTCAATTTTGTCTGGCTTATTCATGTGCTTCAAACTTAAATGAACTGAAAAAATAGGCACAAAAATAGTTTCTGGGCAGTAAACACCTGTGCATTGCATACCAACACTAGCCCTAAGTAGGTCAATTACAGTATAATAAGGTACTGTAAGCTTGGCTAGAATACAGGCAGTGTCAAAGAATTGATCTTGTCTCCTCAGTAATTTTTTTTTCAAAACCTGTACAATACTGTTTTTGCTGAACACTCCTGTCATTCTAAACTCAATTGTTGAACCCTTCTGAAGCTAATTCCTTGCTTGAAGTAATCAAATGCAAAATTCCATTGAAACTTACATCAAACAGGCCTCAGAGGAGGCATTTTTCAAACAAACAATTTAATACAACTTGTCAAATGCACTTATTGTCAAACCACATTTCAAAAAATGTGCCTGACACCTGGGAAACCCATGGAACATCCCATCATGTTATTTCACAAATACTTAGCAGAATCAAATTTTCTCAGGTAAAGTTAGTACACTGCTTCCTGCATAAGGGATGTACAGTATTCCCAATTCTTGAAGTCACCCATGTGCAACAATGAGAAAGAGAGTGAGATGGGGGGAGGGGGGGTAGTGGTGAAGAGTTCTGCTCTGGTGAGATTGGGCCTTCCCATGAGGTGGTGTAGTTTCTCCCTGGAGCACCCCAGCAAAACTTCACGCCGCTGCACCCCCCCTCCCATCCCCTCACTCCCTATCCTCTCCTTTACGCACACTAGTGACAGACTTCAGGGTTTGAGTTTAGTGCAGTGAGCAGTGTCACAGGACAATATGCTACACCAGTTCTAGTAAGGTTTAACATGCTGTGCAGTACTGTGCTTCCCATTGTCAACATGCTGTTCCAGTAACCCTGGAAAGTGTACCAAGATTTTCTAGTGCAAGCACTAATATTGAGCACATTAATCAGACAAGAAAAGGCTTAGAGATTCATTAATTGTGAATGCAATGAATGAGCAAATGTAGAACTGAGAGGGCAAAGTGCAAGTGGAATGCTGCTTGATGGATAGATGGCAGCATTGGTGCAATACAGATGCTACCAGTGAAATTGAAGAGATTTCCCATTGTAAAGCATTCTAAATGCTTGATCTCAATTTTTAACTGAATTGTTCCTTTGGACAGAAGGTGAATTCTCTGACCATTTTTGAAGTATTGTCCAGTGTAGAAGGCGTGTACAGTATAAGCTAAGGTTTGGGATCACAGAATGGTTTTGACAGACTAACAGTAAATGATTAAATATGCCTGAGATTGAGAAAGGACCAGACAATTGCCCTCAGGGGATCAAAATCATAGAGAAAGTACGCCGCAGTTTATATCCTAAACAAATGCAGGGATGAAGGCTCCAAATGGAAAAATACACCTCCTTTCTCTTGAGACTAAAAGAAAATTATTTTTAAAATTCTTCCATGTGTTTAATTCCGATTTTCCCATGAAATAATGATGACCAAGATAGAAGGAAGATCTGTTGCAGATGAAAGTAAAAACAAATTATCTTGATTTAATCTCCTTTTTGGTACGCCTCTCCCATAAACCACCACCCTTGATAAACCACCACCCTTGTTAAACCACCAAAATCCTGCTGCACAGACAGTGGCAGTTTTACAAGGTTTGTGTGTACACTTGCTACACCACTTCCCACATAAGGGGTGTATTCCTGATTCTTGAAGTCACTCATGCACAATCAGGGAGAGAGATTGTTGGGTTCAGGGCATGAGGGGATGGTGGGTGCAGGGCTGAGGAGTTCTGATGGCTTGCAGTTCTGCTCCAACCAGATGGGGCCTCACCTTCTCATGGTGAATGACACATGATACTCTGTGGTTTTTTAATAAAAGGACATGGCGCATTGCTTGTGCGCACCGTGATCATTGAAGTGCCACCTGTGATGGGATTAACGAGGCTTTGTGAAGTGTTGTCCGGTATTTCTCATCATTGAAAGAGAAGTTGTTCCTCTTCTGCTGGTTGAGACGATTTTTTCATGTTCAGTTTACTGATTCAATTGTGTGATAGCTTATTATAGAACAATTGGTGATCTGCGCTGTTCAGCCCTTTTATCGTTTTCCGTACCTCATCGAACTTGTGATGGCTGATGTGCAAGCATTTACGATGGATGCGGGTCTTGGTGATGTAGCAATTCATGGATTGGATGCCACTCGGCTCTTCGGATCTGGCGACGGTTTAACTTACAGGTTTGCGAGATTAGTCTCAGAAGTCAAGCATACGTTTTCCCTAATTGTGTTTTTTTAGTGATTTCCTAATCTTGCCCGGTTTTATCGACTTTACTCCTGATGATGTCTGCTTGGAAACTCAGCTCACGCGGAAAATCAAGCTGCGAACGCCGCTTGTTTCTTCCCCGATGGATACTGTCACTGAAGGGGAAATGGCAATCGCAATGGCTGTACGTATGGCGAATACTGTAGCAAGTGATTCAATTCTAATATATTTATTTGGATATTATCTTGCTAGCTGTGTGGAGGAATCGGTATTATTCATAACAATTGCTCAGTGGATTTTCAAGCGGGAGAAGTTATGAAGGTGAAGAAATACAAGCACGGATTCATTCGTGATCCCATCGTCCTTTCTCCGAAGCACGTGGTACGTTTTATGCCGGTGAAATCACGAAGATGACTTGTGACCTTCAGTCAATCGGTTGCCTTCAGGTTAAAGACGTGTTCGGAATCAAGTCTCGACATGGTTTTGCCGGCATTCCGATCACTGATAATGGACAACTTGGAGGGAAGCTGTTGGGGATGGTGACTTCGAGAGACATAGACTTTCTCTCACCGACTTCGCAACCACTTTCTGAGGTTTGGACGCTGTCATGATTCACCTTGAAACCTTTCATTTCTTTATGAGTTTTGTTCAATTTTTAGATAATGACGCCGTTTTCTGAACTGATAACTGCCGTTTCGGGGGTAGCATTGGATGCCGCCTATGAATTACTTGAGCGGAGCAAAAAAGGGAAATTGCCCATCATTGATCAAAATAACTGTCTCGTCGCTCTGATTGCCCGCACAGATCTGAAAAAGTCGAGGAATTTTCCTCTCGCTTCCAAAGATGCGAATGACCAGTTGTTGGTTGGCGCCTCGATCTCCACGCGTGATGCCGATAAAGTTCGACTTGAAGCGTTGGTCAAAGCTGGAGTTGATGTTATTATACTGGTAATTATCCGTAAGCTAGGTTTTGGCATTTAATGAAGATCGTTTCAGTTAGAAATTCTTCATTGAAAGTTAGCTAACGCTTGCGAGACATCTTGCCTCTTCTAATTTGATGATAGATGTTCGCTGGATTATTGGATACTTGTCTTCAAGCAGAAAATTTTCTATTTGTGTGGACTTCTTCGGAAATTCTGTGGAATTAACTCTCTAGGACCCCATTTTAAAAACTATTTACCGGAACGTACCTTTTTTGTGTTCAGGATTCATCTCAGGGGAACTCATCGTTTCAACTGGAGATGATAAAATATATCAAAGCCAAGTACCCCGAACTCCAGTTGATCTGCGGAAACAGTGAGTATGCCTTAATGTTTATTCTTGAACGAAGAATGTTATAATTTTATTTGAATTGTAGTCGTCACCGCGGCTCAGGCGAAGAACTTGATAGAAGCTGGTGCAGATGCGCTTCGAGTAGGAATGGGCAGTGGATCAATTTGCATCACGCAAGAAGTCATGGCAGTTGGTAGGCCACAAGCAACGGCTGTGTATAGAGTTAAGCGCTAATGCTTGTTTCTTAGGTTTTTAACCTTGGTCACTAGTTATTTTTTATTTTAGGTAGCTGAATACGCCCGTCAGTTTGGCATACCGGTGATAGCGGATGGAGGAATCCAGTGTGTTGGACACATAACGAAGGCTCTATCTCTTGGCGCTTCTACTGGTGTGTTTTACTCGTTAGTTTCGGTTCGTAATTTTAATTTTCAATTTTTCATTTTTATTTGTGTGTAGTTATGATGGGAAGTTTGTTGGCTGGGACGACTGAGGCTCCGGGTGAATATTTCTTTTCGAACGGAGTTCGTCTAAAGAAATATCGTGGCATGGGCAGTTTGGAGGCGATGACTCGAGACGATCACGGATCTGATGGTGGTTGCGGTCCGATGGAACGATATTTTCATAAGTATGTCAGCTCTATCATATATACATTTCTATGCTTTGGTTGGTTTAGAAATTTTACCATTCATGCTCTCATTCTCATCAAGGAATTCCGAAGATGGAAATAATTGTTTTGGATGTTCGGGATCAAAGGAGAATCTGCGATTTTTTTTCTGTAAATGATTTTTCGATAGCTAAGTGGCAAAAATTAGATTTCAAGTTCACTTACTTTTGCGTGGTTTCTCCAGGGATTCGGATGGCATCATATTCGAACTCCAACTTTTCTAAAACTGAATTGAGGTGATTGGTACAAATTTCAGGAGACTTGAAAAAATCGTACTGTGGAAACTGGGAATTAAAATGCTGGCTCGAAGAAATATTAATTTCAAATGCAGTATTATGCAGTCCAGTAATTACTTTTTTTTCGCTTACTTTTCCCTAAATTATCCCGAAGAGTGAAGAGACAGGGTTGCCTATATCAGATGACAGTTGATTTTCCTTGATGTCCAGTTTCTGGGTAGAAGATACAATTCTGCGTTCTTCATTTGATTTGATTTAGAAGATGAGAATCTGTACAGTATTTTACTCGAATCAGTGAGGAGTACGATGAACAGTTACAAGGGACGTTTATTTGAAGAGGCATTGCGATTAAAAACTTTTTCCCGACTCCGGAAAGCAGCCTTGAATCATGTGAACGCACTGGCAAAGCTTCCGAAGCAGCCCTTTTACCATTGTTTTTTCGTGAAGTGAAATGAAATATACTTCTTTGATTAATTCAACGCGCTTATGAAGAGGTATTCTATATTTCCAGGGACTCTGATCAAGTCAAAATTGCACAAGGCGTCAGTGGAAACATAGTTGACAAAGGCAGTGTTCTGAGATTTATTCCGTACCTGATTCGTGGGCTTCAGCATGGTTGCCAAGATATTGGCGCCAGATCGCTCATGAAGCTCAGGTATGCATCCTTCAAATCACGGTCGTATCGTTTTCTCGATGCTCATATCCTTTCGGGGTTCTCTTTATTTCTTCAGACAAATGATGTACAGCGGTCAGTTGAAATTCGAGCGCAGATCGCTGGCGTCACAAGTGGAAGGAGGAGTGCATGGGTTGCATTCGTATGAAAAACGTTTGTTTTGACAAGGAAAAGGCCATCCTGTTCCCTCCACTTCCTGTTAGAAACTTTAGTGGAACGTACTTGAGTGACTCTCGCATCATGACTGCTTTTTAGATGCTGGTCACTGTGGAAGCCATGTTTTAGAGAAGTATCTTCCCAGTCTCTGCTGTGCGTGGATTCATTCCCGTTGTTGTGACCAAGAAACTCTTCGTGCCATGGGAACTAAAGCATTCCTACTTGTGTGAAAGATTTGCTGCTGTATGTTTCGGACTACTTTTCACTGGTGGATCTGGGTGATTTTGAAACAAAACTAACGTGCAATTTTAAAACTACTTATTCGTGAAGAAAATTGGAAGAGAGAGAATATGTTGGGAAGGACCGGAAAGATTCCGACGGAACTGGAGGAAATATATTGGACGGCGGAGAATGAGAAACGAAGAGTATTTCTTGTGGTGATCAATTGCGGAATGTTGGTCAGCGTTAAATTTTCATGAATTAACCTCACAGGGAATAATGGAGAATGTGAATTTCCTGTGTCAAAGATGTGGTGCTCCCATCCGAATGAACAATGAGTTCAATACGGCTTCCGAGCATACCATCGCTGAATTATCACGTAAGTTCTTTCGTATTCTCAGCCGAGAGCTAGTTTCGGAAATGGCATTTTCCCACATTTTTAAAGAGCTATCGCCTCAGTAACGAAACATGAAGTAGAAGTTTAGTGAAAGGTACATTTTCTCTTTTTTTTTTTACTTGAGCTGCGATGGCATGAACGCAAGAATCCATGTGAGATTTTAAAAAATTCGAATTGTGTTTCGACGTTTTACATTCTAATTCTGCATATTATTCGAATGCTAGAGTTTCAAAATTTGCTGGGCAACATAGGCATGTGTTAAAATGACAGATTGTAGCGTTAACTAGTCCATTTATCACCTGGAGTTAATTTTTTGTCAACCACGCTTTGTAACTTGGAATGCTGTGCTTATTTTTCGAAAATGATGCTCAATACCTGAGACCCCCTCTTCTTACAATTTGAGCGCTTATTTAAAAGTATTTAAACGCGTGAAATTGAAAAGAAAATGTGTAAAACCTGTAGAAACTGTTTTCATGTACTGTACATTTTTTGGCACCGATGATCTTGAAGCCTTGGTGTTGAAAATCATGAAAAATATAGAGTACGAAATTGTAATTCGACCTTCATTTTTCAAGGTGGTAGCGTAGTTGATTCAGAAATACCGTACCGATGTTCATTAATCTCAATGCTCTTTTCATCGCCGAATTTCAGCAAATGTGTAAAAACAAATGGAGGTTCTATGATGCTTTCTTATTCGTTATAGTGCCGACAAATGTGTGTCTGTGTCAAGTGCTATCATGAATTTTTTCATCACGAGTGGTATCCCTTTTCTAGTACCCATCTTACATACCGCCAAGTCATTTCCTTCAAAAGCGGGTGCGAATTACGATGTCATCACGCATAGTTTCAAGTTGCGAGATGTGGTGAACGGTGGTAATGGTTTCATGTTGGTGAACGAATCTGTCGAGCAGGAAACACTTTCTCATAATCTACGAGTGAGTAATTTTCTCCATCGTTGAAAATGCGTGAATGTTGAAAATGAGTTCATAGTTTATGTCGAACTCGCCTGTCGTGGCACGGAAAATGATATCTGTCGAACAATCAAAGGTTACGTAACGCGTTTCGAATCACTGTACAATACAGAGGTTAATGCCCCGAAGTGGGGGCACGTTTTTTCTCAAGGTTGCGATGCTTTGCCTAGAGCATTATGTAACTACGAGGAATTTAAATTGTGGTATCGTGATGATAAAATCAAGTTGCCTCACCCGTATCCACTTTTTTTTTATTCCGGAGACTATCGTATCATCTGTTTTAATTGCGCATTGAACGTTACTGCAAAACAGACGTATTAATTTTTTCAGCGTCCTTCATTTCGCTTATGAGTGGATACGATATTGAAACGCCGCACATTTCGTTGAAACTCGATCAAAGAAAATGTGCCAGCATTTTTTTTAAGTTTTCAAAATTTTTGTTCGATGAGTCAGGATGATTTTTTAAAATATCCAGATGACCGCCGAATTGATGGACCTGATGTCCAGTACCAGCAGTGTGGATCACCCCGTGTGTCAAGATTGCTGCGAATCTTTACTCAGTACGTTGGAAAATGAGCTCGAGAAGGTGGAAAGCGATTTGAGAGATTATAATGTACTCCGGAATAAGCTTCGTCTAGAAGAGAAAAATCGACACTCGACCGTAGGAAGAGCCGAAATGAACGATATGATCAAAAAATTAGACGAGGTATGTTAATCTGACATCTTTTTGATGCATATGGTTTTCTGAAGTATAGCTGCGTAGGTATGACCTCTTACCCCAAGCAATATTTATTTTTTACTCATTCAATTAAAATTACGACTCTTTTGGTGTGGTAGATTTTATCGGAGGTTATCTCCTACATTGAATCGTCAATAAAGTGCCGACCTCTTCTGGCCGAAAAACCGCATTTTGAATTTGTGCGCATACGTTGAACAGATTTCTGGATTAAATTTGTAGAAGTTATTAGCAGCGACATCTACCCGCGTGAGATTGAATTTTAATCGTCGTGGACGGCATTGAAACCTTTTCGACATGCTCTCTCGCTGCCTGAGATGATCCACGTCGCATAGAGGAGTAGTTTTTAAAACGATCATGTTTGTAAGATTACTTCTTCGAAAAATGCCCTTAACCTCATATTTCGCGTGTATTGTACTCAGGATTTTTTAAAATCGAAACGTCACGAATGGGATGTTTGATTTCAGTATTTCTAACAGATGAAAGAAAACGAAAAAGACTTACTGCTGGAACTGAAAAGACTTCAGATAGAAGAAGAGGTAGCTGATAGGGAGTTGGCAGAGCTGGAGAAAGAGCGCGACGGACTTGTAAGTGAAGAACAACGGTATTTGAAAGAATACGCCAAGTACAAGCAAGAGACATTGTGTTTGGAGGACGAAACTCGGAGGTACGTATAATCACGAATTTATGAAAACGTGAATATCTGACACCTGACTTTCGAATCATTTCCTCTAAAGCCTGGTAACTGTATCTTCAGTCTTCCAGCCCTTTCGAGTTGATCCTTTCGGTTTCATTTTTAACGTAAACTTTGTTTCAAAAACTAATTGCCCCCCCCCCCTCTCAAAATTGAGAGGAGGAAAAAGGGGGGTGTGCGTAATAAGATACAGACCGATTGAGACTGGACAAATGTAGACAGGGACAATTCAAGACAATGACAATTTGAGACGGAAAAATTGAGACAAAAACTAAATTAATGAGGAGAGGAATCTGCTTAGGTTGGTTTAAAGGTTTGAGTTTTTCCTTAATGAGGAAAAACTTGACAGTGATGATGGACAAAAAGGAGAAACATTCTGGGATCATGGACTTTTCACCAAACAGTGAAATTTTTCTTCAATTTTCACACCTTAAACATAAGAAAATACAGTAATAGGGAAAAACACAGTCAAGTCATTTTGTCTCAAAAAATCAAAATGTATCCGTCTCAAATTCTAAAAATGTTTTTGTCTCAATTTGTCCATGTCTCAAAAAGTTTCAGTCTCAAATTGTCCCTGTCAGAAATTGTCCTTGTCTCAGAAAGTTTCTTTCACAAATTTTCCCCGTCTCCAAGAGTACTCAATTTGGCCCTGTCTCAAGTTTGCTCTGTCTTGATTTGTCCTAGATCCCTGCGTAATAGATGATAGAGTATGTATTTTTCAAGTGTTCAAAAGTGTGGGTGCATATTATACTTGATTCTAATGGCAAATAGGCCAATTTTACCAAAAAACTTACTTTAATGGAAAAAGCTGAGAATTACTTGAATTCAGGTTCAATTCATGTTAAAATTTAGATTTGGTTGTTTTTATCTTGGAAATATTGCAGTTCTACATTCGTAAAAAATGAGGCGCGCGTCTTACTCGGGGATACAATGTTATCAACATTTTCTATCGAAAACCCGTGGGGCGCGTCTGCGAGTGATACAGTGCTTGAGTATGTACGGGCAATTATATATATATTTTTTTCGTTATATTATTTTAGTGTCGAATGCCAGCTGCGTTACGCTCAGACTCAGCTGGAAAAAGTGAGAAATACCACTGTGTTCAGCGCAGCGTTCCATATTTGGATTGCGAACGATTTTGGGGTGATAAACGGATTCAGACTGGGTCGCCTGTACGAACAACCAGTCGAATGGTGGGAAATCAACGCTGCCTGGGGTCAGACAGCTCTTCTCCTCTCTTCAATGGCCGCCAAACGTTCCTTCGTATTCAACAAGTACAAGATCGTCCCGTACGGAAATTTTTCGTGCATCAAAGTACAGTAATGGATTTGACGTTCCATCTTTCCGGGATGGAAAGAAGCAAAATCGATTTTTTTTTCCCGTATGTTTTCAGATCATCGACGACAATAAGACGTTGAATTTGTATGGCAGTGGGAGCTTTCGTACGGGTATTTTCTCTGACCGAAGCTTTGACCAAGGCATGGTAGCGTTTCTTGACTGCTTACAGCAGTTGAAAGCTGAGATGGAGAGAACGGATGATCTTAGACTGCCGCATGGTATCGATAAGGACAAGGGCAGAATCGACGATGGTGTCGGAAATTGGTACTCAATTAAGTAAGTGGTTGTGACACTTCTCCATGATCAATTCACTGAAGAAGAAATGCAGTCGAATCTTGATAACCCGCCACCATTTGTTTGTGAGGCTTGTGGCGGTTTAACGGGTTGAAGCGGGTTGGTGGTTTGTCAAGAAAGCTGAAATAATCTGAAAATTAGGTAAAATTGGAAATAAATTCATATTCTTCTAGAAAACTATCAAAATAATGGTGGGGCGTGTAAATTATATTTAGCTAATTTTCCTAAGAAGTGAATCATGTTATATACTGTATATATATATTTATTTATTTATTTAATTTTCAAATCAGAAATCTCTCGCATGAACATGGATCTTGTTGGCGAGGTACTAGGGACAGATTTTATGAGTAGGAAGGATCATATTTGAGTTTTTAAATAATTTTGGTGGATGGCGTTCTGACGGGGTTTTCAATGCTTTTATTATTAGAAGTAAGATTTGCTTTTCAAAATGAAGTGGCGGCTTAAAGCGACGCGTTTTAACGGAGTAAAAGCTTTTTTCTGCTTTCTGGGTCTTTTTTTGCGAGAATGGAAGTAGGCGAATAATTTCCGGTTTTTGTTCTTCAAAAGTCATGATAATTATTAAAAAATGAATCTGCATTATGCGACGAAAAATGGGCAGCCGAGTTTTCGCTCAGGAGTAAAGACCGCTTTTAGTTGGCTAGCAAATATTTTGATGGGCCCTTAGTTTTATTCAATCGGAAGAAACTCAAAATATGTCATTGCATCGCTTTTTTTTCCAGAATCCAACTCAATTCCGAAGAGCAGTGGACGCGTGCTTTGAGATACATGTTGGTGAACCTCCAGTTGGCCTTGAAGTACGTTTCGTCGCTTGAGAACGAAGAGGAAGATACAAACTGAACGCTTTAATACATGCAGTATTTTAAGTCACACGCGCTGTGTTCATCTTTCCTGAAAGAAATATTGATGATGGTTTTTTATTTTGATGTTGAATAATCGAAAACGGATCATTTGATTCTCCCCTAGGTATGTGTGATCCCCGGGGATTGAATATGCTAACATAAGTGATACTTGCATCGTGTGCATTCCATATGTTTCGCCTTCCAATGCATGGACTTTCCGAAGCGGTGCTGGAGGCTAACGGTGTGTCGACTAAACTAGTCAAGGACCCCAACGGGAACGACGTCAACCACTCTAAAACATGGTTCGCTGGATTCTACACTTGTCTGCAACCCATCCTGGACAAGATGGTCTGGAATAACAAGCCATTCGAGGAAGAAACCGGTTCCTGGGAAATCGACTTCTCTGCGCTCTCGGACCTGGAATACCTGGCCTCTGGTGCTCAAGGTCACGTTTACAAGGCGCGTTATCGAGACCGCGTTGTGGCTGTCAAGAAAGTGGATGAACTCAAAGATGCGTATTGCATGCGGAAATTGAGCCGGCATCCGAACATCGTGGCGTTGTTTGGCTTATGCTTCAACCCGTGTTGCATCGTCATGGAGTATTGTCACCAGGGGTCGTTAGTGGATTTTTTGCGAGAGAAACGGACGGAGAAGCTGCCGTTGACTAGGGTAGTCAACTGGGCGCGGCAAATTGCGCAAGGAATGGCGCACTTGCATTCCAAGAAGATCCTTCACCGGGATTTGAAAAGTGCAAACGTGTTGATCTCTCGCGATTCCTTGAAGATCACAGATTTTGGAACTAGTCGAGATTGGTCGAGTGTGGAGTCGAACGACTCTGTGTTTATGACGCTGGCTGCGTGATATGGGACCTACCGCGGGCTCTACTATGCCAGCCTCGCCACAAGCCTATTCCACCTGCACACCAGGAAGCCTCACCACGACACCCTCAACAACTGGACACTGCACGGCAAGTTCCCACAAGGTCTGCCGGCTGTGCTGTACGGTGTGGGGAACGGGTCACTGCATCTTCCTATTCCTGCCTGTTCTGCCGGTGTGTTGTGTAATCTTTCTCGATTTTTACGTATAATTACTATTTATATGTTATTTATAATTTCTCGTATATAGGTCGGTTGCAATTTAGTCGATTTAAAAAATATTGTATTCCTCGATAGTCGATGCAAATATTTTTATGCGTTGTGCTGAATGCCCTGGGGGCGAATTCTTGGAAACGTGAACAGTTGCTTAGAAGGCGTCTTTGAAGATGAACGCACTTGAACTTCGTAATGTTTTCAATAGGTATTTGAGTTGGAAATTTAGACCCCTAGACTTGAGATGGAAAGGAGAATCGGAAAAAAGTTGTGAAGAATTTCATATCGGTTATCTTGGAAAATCGAAAATTCTTGAATTCCCGAATTTTGCAGTCCTTTCGTAAAAATATAAATACAGGTGGTACCTCGCAATTAGACGGTCAAATTCCCAGGGAGATTGACCTGCTTTGGCCAATTTTTCGAGTTTTTGTAATTTTTTTTTTTATTTAACGAAGTGTTTCGCAATTCGACCCTAGTTTCTGTTGCCTAATTCCAGCTTAACGCTCCATGCGATATAAAACAGTCACAAAATATATTTTTAGTTACATTACTAAAAGTGACTAAAAGTGAGGTAGTGTGACAAGAGGTCACACTACATAAAAAGTAATTCGTGTGAAAACCACCCCTCTTGACGAATATAGTGAAGTAAGATGGTATCTAAGTTGTAAAAACTGTACTTGGTCTAATAATGGAAAATGCAAGCTTCCTCGAGTAAACACCAGAATTTTGCAACTTATTTTATGAAATCTTTTCAATATCCACGATAAATAATTTAAATTAATGTTGAATGTTAATTTTTATAATTTAAGACAATGCCATTCCAGGTAATTTTCTAATCCTTTTTTTGCAGCCATTTCCGTAGGAAGTTTTTTTCAATGTTTTTGTAGCATTCTTGATGTGAAAAGTTGAAATTGATCACTTCAATTACTTCTTAAATGATTAGTGGAATTTCCTACTCAATCAAAATATTGTTCATTCCCTGCAGGTGTGGAACTTCTTTTGCGACTATGCTGGGCACCATGTCCGCGGAATCGACCAGGTTTTAAGCAGATCATCATTCACTTGGATATTGCGGAGCGTGAATTCAAAACAGATCCCAATGCAAATTCCGTTTGCGCGGACGTCGTCACCCGGGACTTGTACGAAGTTCGGCTACACGAAACAACACGACTGTTCTCCAGACTGAATGGTATTTTGCAGCGTTTGGATTGTTCTTGCCAGATTGTTGAAGGCCGCGTGGCAAATCGTAGAAGGAATTCCCTGTGAGTCTGATCTGATTATAACTGTAAATCTTAAATGCAATAGTGTTCATATGCGCTGCTCCGGCAGGAATGACGATCTCAAAAATTGCGTGTTCTTTTTCCATAAGGGCACCAATAACATATCAAAAACTCAATAACACCAAGCCATGTTAATTACTAGAGTCTTCGACCCAAGACACGTTATTTAACTAGACTATTAACTCAGAGGTTATTTCCGATAATTAAAGGGAAATTTTCTGCGATCTACTTGCCACTCGGTATACAGTACTGATTGAAATTGAATTTAGCGGCTCTGGTACTGTGGTTGAATGAAACTCTAAAACAATCAACGTTTCAGTATTTGATTCAACTACCTGAATAGAAAGTGATATGAGGAAATGATACCAGCGGGAATTCGATTTGAAAGTTGAATCGAAGACTGAAAAAAAATTGCAGGATATTGATATCAGCGAGAATTTAACTCAGAAAGTTGAATGATACATGAATCAAACTCTCAAGTGCCACTGTCAACATCACATNACCAGCGGGAATTCGATTTGAAAGTTGAATCGAAGACTGAAAAAAAATTGCAGGATATTGATATCAGCGAGAATTTAACTCAGAAAGTTGAATGATACATGAATCAAACTCTCAAGTGCCACTGTCAACATCGCATAATTTATAGAGAAGCAGACGGAAGATTGCAGCTGGAAATATCCATCTTCAATTCTCACTCCTTCGAAATAAAATCTTGACATTAGAAAGAAGCGCAACCGAAATATATTCACTCCTTGGCAAGATCTTAGAAACTTCTGCACAAAAGCTGCAGTTGAAAATAAATTATAATGTTCGAAGCTGAATTATTGTTGCCTGTAGTCTAGATTGCTCTAAGTGAAGAATACGAAGCTTGTTTTTGGGGAAGTTTTTAGTGACCAACTTAGTGTCTTGTACGAACTGTTAATTTTAACTGACAAGACAGTTAAAATTTCAACGTAGCAGAACGTGTCTGCCACCCTTGATTCGTAGACCATATCATAGCACTAACATCGTAATCCAAAGTAACATTAAATTTTCTCACCTGAAGGGTGAAAAGCCATGCAGCAGAGGGTATGGATGAAAACTATGCTGACCGCAGTACATGAAAAATCTCAAGACAATTGTAACTAGCTTAACGATTCATGGCATCAATGCAGGACTTGTTTTCCATCTTCCCGATCAGTGCATCCACTCTGCAAGGATAAAATACGCTCAATGAAGAATAAAACTCAAAAATTTGCCTAAGCCCTTTTGCAATGGCCAGTTGCTATTAGGGCACTTGGGGGTTACGGAAGGTTACTAGGTAGTGAACAGCTAAAAAGCACAGAAGGGGGGTTTGTTTGTACTAATTTGGTAGTGACTCGCCGGCTTTAACCAGTTGTGGATCGTGCAGCATTTCTTCCGCATGACACGACACGCCCTGGCAAACAATACAGTGCGCATACATTTAAACATCTACCGTATATATGCGAACACATTTTCATGAACTGAGTTTCTGGTGGATGATTACACATGCTCAAGACGTAATGCGTTGCTAGACGTAATTTCTGTAGCACACCGCGGTCAAGGATGCAGGGTCAGTATAAAAAAAGGAACATATCTTGAGTTTAACATGAGAAAACTGCAGATCGTAATCAGCGTTGCTGAGAAGATAAAGTTGATACCAGCGACATTTACTGCAATCCTGGCGCAATACAGAAGGTGTAAAACAGCGTCCCGAAGTCTACAACAATTTTTTGAAAGGAATACTCACTGCCAATTTGAAGCACCTGGCGAACCGAATAGCCATGTCAGTACTCTTCGTTCGAGGATCAGAGTACGGTGGCCACTTGGTTGTCACTCCTTGGGTCAAGAACAAAACCGGGAAAGCTGGTTGTTTCCACTTCAAGCTACATAGAGAGCGATGCACACTCATGAGTGAGTAACTCCGCGAGAACAAAACCATACATTCTTTCACTCACGCGATGCAAACGTTGGGGTTGAAACACGACAGCACAATAAGCCGCTTCGCCAGATTTTCTTCTACAGTCCGCAATATCTCGTCGACGTACTCGTTCAGGTCGAATGGATTTTCGAACTCAGTACTATCTGAGATACTGTGCCTGTTCATAAGGTGGTTAGTTAGTTCAATGACGACGATAACTAATCACTTTGAGAAGTGGTCTTTTATAATGTATTAAGTAGTCCTTTTATAATATGAGTCGAGTTTATTTTTTTATGTAGTCGAATTTCAAGGTACCAGCAAAAAGATTCGAGTTTTCAAGTTAGGGACACAAGCATTTGCGTAAGAAGAAAGAAAAAAGAATGACAGGAAATTGTGATTGCTGATATTCCAGGCCTTAAATCGCTTCTTAAATGAGTTGACAGTATGCTGAACTCAGAGGCAAGGGTTGAATTGCCCAATTACAGTACAGTATTTTTAAACTTCCTATCGAAACACATCAAGTTACATTTCTACTGCTTTTCTCTTTCCAGTGTCAACAAAATAAAATCAAGAAGGACCCCCGGGAAAATCTGAGTTATGGAAGTTTGAGGAGGAAAGCCTTCGTTGGAGAGGTTTTCAATGAATTGCTTGAAAGGGAATTCAAATTGGAACTTGAAAAAAAAAAAATCGACTCACGGAGGTTCGGGTTACCAAGGTTGAACTGTACGTCATTCTCTCTAGCAAAAGCAAAATAGAAATCGCGATCTAAAAATTCATGAATAACTGAATTATTTGAGGCTCAAGAATTTCTTCGGCGTCATTTTCAAAGTGGATTCTAGAACTTCACTAAATATTTCTGAACTTCAGAAATCACCCTAGTTCTCTCATAAAAGGGGTAGTACACAGTTTTCAAGTTTCCGTGCTCGATCTTTCATTAGAAAAATAAGATCGAATAATTTTGGGGAACAATAAGGCGACAGGACTTTCTGAATCTCAATGCAATTTCGCTTTAAAAAAAAAATTCAGCTGGTGGTTCAACTCAATTTTTGACACGAGTAAATTCGCGACAATAAGTCGACGGGTTGATTCTCACCGGGTAACTGCTGGGATACTTGAGCTCCACATTAATGCCAACACTGAGATCCAGGAGACTCGCGACAGTTTTCAGCGTAGGGAATGGTTTCGACAATGGGTCTGCTTGCCACACCCCGACCTCTGCGTCGGTCGCATTGCTGGCAACGATTTCATGAAGCTGCTCCAACGTGTGGTGACATATGGAGAGCCGAAACTTGCTCGCGGCTGAATCCATGATGCTCGACGCAAGCTTGACCGGTACAAAGAAGTCGTGATACACCACGGGCACCTTAAGGCTCCAGTTCACTTACAGGTTGAGCTAGTATAGACGCGGCACTTACGGTCGGAGGTACTTACTAGCGTGTCACAAGAGGGCACACATGTTACCGGGCAAAGACCTCTTAGTGACTGTAATAATTGGATCAATATACACAAGGTAATTAACGCGTTGAATCAGTCACATGACTATTAAACGACGGATTTTACACTTTTATTTTTCTTTCCACTGCAATGATGAAACTAACGTCATGTAATGCGTTTCGAATTGCTGTACGTCAGTTGACGGAAAGTGATGCTACGAAGTAGAGCACGTTTCATTTCATGGTTAAGATACTTCGCCTGGAGTATTGCGTAACTTCATTGAATTGTAATGGCGTTAAAAGATGCAAGTTGTCTTATCCCGTATTTCCACGTCACCGCCGCTGCAGCGATGAAAACGGAAGTGTCAGATAT
The DNA here is from genome assembly GCA_905338405.1 of Notodromas monacha. Classification (NCBI taxonomy): domain Eukaryota; kingdom Metazoa; phylum Arthropoda; class Ostracoda; order Podocopida; family Cyprididae; genus Notodromas; species Notodromas monacha. Next base: position 87,228 of record CAJPEX010000235.1, on the reverse strand, counting down.
CTGAATATTATCCTCAGCACCCAAAGATCCAGTACTAACACCCGACTAACCGAGATAACAATGAACTAACGGAAGCTCACACCTGAAGATAATTGATGCCGTTAGGTTAATTTATATCATTGTTGATTTTATTCGAGTAAAAATTAAAACTTTTGGATAGGGGGTTTGTACGAAGTGTTGGGTTGGTTTTGGGTTTAACACCCGACATTAATCAACTCAAAACCTTCACTACACTGCAAAATTCATAAAAAGGTTGGTCATGGTCAAAAAATGTGAATTTTTTATTGATCAGCAAGCTGAAAAACTGTTTCAAAATTTTAAAACAAACATGCACCAGAAACTTTAAACATGTGAAGGAGGAAAACTATTCTTAGACTCCCTAACTGCTTTTAAACTGGGGTCAGAACCGCGGCCGCACGAACTTCGAGAAAATCCTCGCATGCATTAATCCAATTTTACACACGAACTACTGCATAACCAAAAAACTGACGGAAAATTTAAATTATCTGGAATGACTACAACAAAATAACTCGACTAAGCTTAACTAAACGAACCCAACTGACGATACCAAAAAGGTAAGAGCCAAAACTGAACTCAACGGACAAAATCTAGCTCGCTCCGTCCTGAAAGAAAAAACGTGAACGCTTTTAATGAACCAAACCGAATCTAACCCAACATATTCTTAATTAAGGAACCGAATCTTCCTGTCTCCGTTATGGCTTGAAAGGTAAGCACACGTTTACCATCTGTGTAGCCGCTATTAATATATGACATCTATCCTGCTGGTTTTTATAAGTTACTTAGTACTTTAATGTTGAATGAGTACTAGAAATGGTGGCCTCCTGAAAGGGTACGGCGCTACAGGTTAAGGGAGGCCTACCCACGATGAACGCCAATTTCTTGAATATAGACGACCAAGAAAGCCGATCAGCTGCGCGGCGTACCCAAAGTGGAGATTTACGAGGTGACCTTATATTCCCTTTTATTATTAAATTGGCTGTAAAATAAACTAAGATTTTTGTCGCAGGTTTGACTACAAGAGTTGTTGTTGTTAAACGAACCCGCCATCTGTCCAACGACCCGGCGTTTCAAGGAAATTATCGGAATGACCGTCACGCCAATTGACGATTTCTGCAGTTGCGATGGGAGTAAGACACTTGAGAATCTCTCGCTCGGGAGTACATCCACCAACACCTCCAGCAGGAATCCCTGTGCAGGTTCATCGGAATCCATTTCATCAGTTCGTGTTCAAGTTTAAAATTACATTTAATTGCGAAGTATTTTCTCCACCATCAGATATTCTCTGAATCCAGAAGTTTCTCATTATTTAATCATGTTGGCGTTGATCAAATTTCGCAAGATCCGTAAAAACTCGGGTCTAGGTTGAAGGTACAAGCGACACCTGCCAGACCTTCACGAAACGTTGGGCTCAGAGGATGTAAATTTTTCTCGAGAGTGGCTCTGACGAGATTTCTGTACGCGCAAGATTCGAGTGCCACTGAATGACGCGTGAACAGCAAAATTTGAACCCACAACCGGTTTACTCACAGTTTCCTCCACGTCTTCAACAAGTATGGCAATTTGAAATACGAGGCAAGCATCTGAAACAAGGGCAATCGGAACACCGTCTTCTGGTTGTGGTCTGAACTCCTTGCACTCCGTCTCATTTAGATCCTGCACGGAAAGGCAATTACAGTATTTCAAGTATGCATTTACAATTTTCTAAACAGTGCCAGAATGCACTACTGTATCCAGTTTTCATCATGTATAGCCATTAAAGAAAACCTCATTGGTGTTTAAATATTTTTTCGATAACAAAATATATTAATTAACATTAATCTGAGAAGAATGCAGAAAAATGGAATTCGAACAGAAACGGCGCTTTTTTCCTTCAATGAACCCACGCAGGATTCGTAAAAAAGTGATACAGTATTTACAACAACAAAGAGTAACTGAAGTACCGCAATTTTTTCATCAACTTTCCGCGCTGAAATGACAAAATTGCGAAGAGCTAGAAACTCAACCTAACAACTGAAGTCAAACCCCCCAACACCCAAACTGGTCAGGAACCTAAACAGAAGTACTACCTGAACTTAACCGCATTTAGTCGAGTACCACGCGCAATTTCTTCCTCAAAATAGAGAGGGAAATACGGGGTGCGCGTCAAAGACGGGTATACATTTTTAAATTTAGGTCTGCATTATATTTGATTCTATAATGTATAATTACAGTACTGTACTAACCAATTTTAATAGAAAAACTTACAGCAATGAATTAATTGAAAATAAGTTGAATTCAGGATCAAATCATGTCTAAATCCAAAGTAGGGTGCAATTATTTCGGAAAATTTGCAGTTTTTAGTCACTAAAAATAGGGAAATATGGGGTGCGCGTCATAGACGGGTATACATTTTTAAATTACTGCAATGGGTGCGCGTCTTATTCGGGGATAGAATTTTTTGTTTTTAATCTGGAATACCCCAGTACAACTGAATAATGGACTCAATTCAGACCAAACAAATCCGTCACCAATACGAAGTTCGAACTCATCTTGAACAGAAAATAATGTCGGAAGCTTGAATGCATCGAATATATCTTCGAAAAAACAACCTGCACTTGCACGAGAAATGGAAATGAAGGATTGAAAAAGCTTAGTCCGAACATCTGCGATTATTTACTTTTTAGCACGGTCGGCAACAGGTCCAATTACGATAAGGTCTGTGGCACAAGTGTCCACTCCTACTTTCTTCTAGACTTGAAGACCTTGACTCTACTTACCGTCGAAAAAAGCACTCATTTTAACACAGCAAGTTTTTCTATTTTTTCAAGCGCGGTGATCGCATCAAAGCAACTATGAGGACTAAAACGATTCAAAATCAATAGAAAAATACACCATCATACTGCATCCGCTGAGCCCAAAAAAAAAACCCCCGGACGTGCGGTAGTAAAATGGGATTTCCTCAGAAAATCGAGTATTGAAAGGCTTGTAACAAACTCACGCAGTAAAAAGGCTCGGAGAGGCGATCTCGTTTTCGCTCGCTGTAGCAGGCGTCTCCGTTTTGCGCCGAGATTCGCATGGTCGACACTCGCAAATTTAGTTTTGGCTAGATTGGATAGAATTTGTTTTAAACAGGCTACACGTGGATTTGAGAAAATTACTGTACAGTACTTGTATCTCTTTTCCAGTAGCCATCAGAGACTCGCTGAAAATCTTGACGGCATCGTTCAGAACTTTCAACTGGACGACGGAATCTCTCGTCAACCACCCATGCTCAATGTGGATCAGACCATCTGCGAAGCAGCGAAAAACAAAAACACCAAACTATGCAATAACACCGATATTCGAACACTTCCTCACGGCGAAAGACTTCCTCTTTACCTTGATTTCCATAGACATCCACTGGAGTAGCATCTGCAAACGAATGAACTCAGTTCAATTGACAAGGAAGAAAAAGAGGAAATTATCAAAATTACTCACGCGATCGCTTTTGCTCACGAGGCATCTCATGGCTTTCGTACGACTGCAACCGCATTTCCTCGCCGTCCTTCGTCATGAATGGCAACCCGGGAATCTTCGGGGCACCCGACATCACGATGTAACGGTAGGAAATGACGTCTTCTTCGATCATCATCTTCCCGACGTATACGACTGCAACCGCATTTCCTCGCCGTCCTTTGTCATGAATGGCAACCCGGGAATCTTCGGGGCACCCGACATCACGATGTAACGGTAGGAAATGACGTCTTCTTCGATCATCATCTTCCCGACGTACGTGTCCGACCTCAAAAAAAAGAATTTTAACAGCCAGTACACAAATGAAGAATTGACAACGAAACGACACCGAATTTCAAGCAGTGGAGAGTTGTGAAGAGAAAACGGCGCATTCGAATACATTATTTTCCATCACCGTTGTTACACGAGAGTAGACCGTAACGTGTTTCAGATCTGCTATTTTCAGGGGAATTGATTTTCGAAAAGAGAAGAACCAACTAACTGTTGCGTTGAGGTTCGGACATGAGGAACACACACATTCGAACAACCCTTCATAGAAAGGAAGGTTGGGACTTAAACTTATTGATATAAAACTCGCGTGACTTGATATTGATGAAGACTTACATTCTCGATAACGATCAGCTCAAAAGTTGTTACGCGCCATTTTCGAGGATGTACAGCCAATATATTTGCGGTGATGCTGTATTTTTCCATTGATGTTGATTTTGCTTTAGTCTTCAGTTGCATTAATGCTATCACCACGCTTGACAACAGAAAATTACTCATGAAAAAAGCTACCATTTATCTCAATCCCACAAGTTTAGATCTTCTTTCATACTAACCTGTGGACATGGTGCCTGGAATAGCATTAACCTTGACAAAACCTGGCAAGATTTTTTTCGTTTTAAATCACAGATGCTTGAAATGAGTCATATCAATCCTCCATTTCCACTGCTAGTGCAACTGCAGGTTCTTCTCAAAGAAAAGGGATATCCCGGTACCTCTTTTCCAGAATTCAATTGAGAAAATGAGCTGAATATCTCTAACTCGGAAAATTGACGTAATCATAACACTAAAGCTAAAAAGCATGCATCAGAATTGTCTTCCCGCGAGGGTAGCTATTTTACAGATAGCAACAGTCAGCATTTATCTACGCTTCGAGCGTCACAAAATCAAAGATCAAGGGAATGACACTTGATGAACTTCAGTTTGAATTTTTCCCTAGGATGTAGCTTCAAGGAATTACCGCTACTTCAAATTCGGTTTTTATTCTTTTAGTTTATCCTATATTATGTATATTAAACTCACTTGTTCGCGTCTTGTTGGAGGCGAAGAGCAGAATCTGGATTCCAGTGTCCGAGAGCAGCGCAATCTCNGACCATCTGCGAAGCAGCGAAAAACAAAAACACCAAACTATGCAATAACACCGATATTCGAACACTTCCTCACGGCGAAAGACTTCCTCTTTACCTTGATTTCCATAGACATCCACTGGAGTAGCATCTGCAAACGAATGAACTCAGTTCAATTGACAAGGAAGAAAAAGAGGAAATTATCAAAATTACTCACGCGATCGCTTTTGCTCACGAGGCATCTCATGGCTTTCGTACGACTGCAACCGCATTTCCTCGCCGTCCTTCGTCATGAATGGCAACCCGGGAATCTTCGGGGCACCCGACATCACGATGTAACGGTAGGAAATGACGTCTTCTTCGATCATCATCTTCCCGACGTAAGTGTCCGACCTCGAGAAGAAGAATTTCAACAGCCATACACAAACGAGGAATTGACAACGACACGAAACCGATTTTCAAGCAGTGGAATTAGTAGTGGAGAGAAAAAGGCGCATTCAAATATTTTCCATCTCCATAGTTATGCAAGCGTAGACCGTAACGTGTTTCAGATCTGCGATTTTCAGGGGAATTGATTTTCGAAAAGAGAAGAACCAAGAAACTGTTCCTCAAAACCTAATTAAAAAAAAAACAGAGAAACCAGTAACTGACGCGTTGAGGTTCGGACATGAGAAACACACACACATTCGAACAACCCTTCATACAAAGAAAGGTTGGGACTTCAATTTATTGATATAAAACTCGCGTGACTGTTGAAATTGATGATGACTTACATTCTCGGTAACAAGTAGCTCAAAAGTTGTTACGCGCCATTTTCGAGCCAATATATTCGCGGTGATGGGGTATTTTTCTATTGATGTTAATTTCGCTTTCGTCTTCAGTTGCATTAATGCTACAGTATCACCACGCTTGAAAACACAAAATTACTAACGAAAAAACGCTACCATTTATCTCAATGCCAGAAGTTCAGATCTTCTTTCATACTAACCTGTCGACATGGTGCCTGGAATAGCATTAACCTTGACAAAAGCTAGCAAGATTTTCTTCGTTTTAAATCACAGGTGCTTGGAATGAGCTATCTCAATCCTCCATTTCCACTGTTAGTCCACCTGCAGGTTCTTCTCAAAAAAAGGGATATCCCGGTACCTCTTTTCCAGAATTCAATTGAGAAAATGAGCTGAATATCTCGAACTCGGAAAATTGACGTAATCATAACACTAAAGCTAAAAAGCATGCATAAAAATTGTCTTTCCACGAGGGTAGCTATTTTACAGATAGCAACAGTCAGCATTTATCTACGCTTCGAGCGTCATAAAATCAAAGATCAAGGGAATGACACTTGATGAACTTTAATTTGAATTTTTCCCTAGGATTTAGCTTCAAGGAATTACCACTACTTCAAATTCGGTTTTTATTCTTTTAGTTTATCCTATATTATGTATATTAAACTCACTTGTTCGCGTCTTGTTGGAGGCGAAGAGCAGAATCTGGATTCCAGTGTCCGAGAGCAGCGCAATCTCCTATCACGCATACTCGCTCCCCACTTTTCAAACATGCTTCCACGCAAAACTCGTAAGACACAGACATTGAGGGAAGAACACACTACTAGCTGCAAAACAGACAGTAAGGACGTCGTCAAGAGCATTTTATTTTCTTGTAAACCCGTAAGAGAGATACAGACACACACGAAAACGCATATAAAACACACGAGGCTTTTCTCTTCTCACACTTGGCCATCTAGAAAGCCTGCAATGAACATTCCAGTAACCATATTCCCAGCAGTGCAACAAGACGGACCCATACATCTTTGAGCAATTAAACGGGACACGTGTTCCAGGATTGAGATCTTCAGTCAACGATCTTGTTCGTTGCGATCCGAAAACGATCATACAGCAGTCGTTGACGGAGTATTCCGTCAAGCACCAGGTACGTCGAATACACATCTGTAAAGAAAATACCTTAATACTTGAAAAACGAAAAAATGGCAAGAAAACGAGGGTCAGATCGGAGGTTTTGTTGAGGCTTTCACTTTCTCGCACGGAAAAATTGCTTGAAATATTTTGAAAATGATCCCCCAATTTTCGGATCAACCGTCGAACATCAACTCACCGATTCCTGCCTTGAGCACGTCTTTCACAAGATGCAAATCAATAGGACAGGAGATGATGATTGTTTCGCTAGAAATGCCTCCACTAGTCTCGTTTTGTTCCCGAAGAATCGCCCCCTTGGCACGACTTCGCGTCACTGTTCCACCAGCGCACTCTATCACCTCACGCATGTACTTGCGTGACGGCCTGATGCTCGGAGACAAGTAGAATACCTTTCCCTGATGAAATTCAACGATGACGCTGAACTGTTTCATCAGGTGGGAGGAAAAAAGTCACTCACTTCAAGCAGTTTTGAACGATTCGGTCGGGAGAGAACATCCATCAGTCCGACGCCGTACATTTCTCTGAACTCTTCACACCGCGGCAGGAAGGCCGTCTCGACTGAAGCATAGAAAGACAAAGATCGTCACGTTATTGCATTTCAAGTGGCAATCACGGACACGTAATTCTTCATCTCCACCTCACACATGTAATGAAACTGAAAATAATCAATGCAGATTCTCATCTCTTTTCCGCAACTGATCGAAAAGGAACGAAATCATGCGGGAAATCAGGAAGAAAACAAACATGAGTCCAAAATCATCTTCCAAAACCCAAGATATCCTTTGAATTTCAAAATCATTAATCTAATGACGATCCTGCGCAACTACACTTCGCGGTCATAAAATTTGAATCAAGATAGACGCTGACGACATTACTATGCTGCCATTGCATAAAATCGTCCGTGATTTAATTTCGAAATAGTCTAACGTGCACAGCTGGTTACTCTGAGGATGCACATGAGAAAACCTCAATATGCATTTCCTTTGAAGTCAATTGTGCCGGGAAAGAATGTGAATCAATGATGCATAAAAGCAATTCGAATATTGTATCGCCAAAACAAATGATGGTACATCTTATATAAAACAGTTCCAAGCTTTCATAATTCAAAAATATTCACATAAATAGATACTGCACAATACTGCAGTTACCATCTTCTCGAACACCTCTTCAGTCCGAAATGCGAAACCTAAAACGATTCCCTGCCACACTAAAATTTGAACACGAAGCATAGACGTTAGGACGCACCCAAAAACTTTCGCTTCACTGATGAATCCCTGATCCACTGAGAGGTGACAATGAATTTGCATGCGCCGCCGACGGCACAGAACAATTTGTGAGTGTTCTCAAGGACGTCCATGACAAGGTGCGTCGCTTCCCGAATATCCGAAACCACTGATCCACCGAGCGACGTGACAAGCCCAGCCAACTGAAGAACAGACATAATTATTCCGCAAATACAGTTGAACGACGATAACGCGAATCCTCCTCAAGTCGGTATGTTTCCCTTTTGTCAAATTATTTTCCAGTCCCTGTCTGCATTTTCTCAGAAACGATGCATTAAAAAAAATCCCGAACTCGAAGGATTTACCGTCAAACCTCCATAACTCGAATTTTCTTAAGACATTTTGGCTTTTAAATTATTGACACGGGAAAGAGAAAAGAAATAAAAAAGTAAATAAATGCGTTTCGAAAGGAAGTGAAAGACAAATTGGGTAGATGAACCCTTCCTTTCAACCACAGCATTCGGTCAACTCATTGAAGAAGCAATTCAAGGCCCATGGCATACGTGTATCACCGATTACAATGCTTCGTTGTTTTCTTCAACAAAAGTGCTTGCTTCCCAAACTCGAAACCTCCCAAGCTCAATTTTTTGTCCTTTTCCGTTGAACTTTGACTTGAAGAAGTTCGACGGTATCAGCCGGAATTTTTTACTATCTTCATTCCAATATAACACACAAATAAACTACAGTATTTCTCGCAGCTCAGATATAAACTAATTTTGCCTGCGAAATTCAAGCGTACTTTTAATTTTTCATAATAAGAGGCGTCGTCCGTTGACTCATGTTAGCGTTATCAGCTCAATTCCCTCGAACTCTTCAAATAACAAACCGAGATTCCAACAGTTTTGCCATTGAAAAAAAAAAAATTCAGGGAGAGATTCGTTGCAGTGTTTACATTCAGAATTGCTTTTTAATTCGTAAGACTGTGTTGCTCGGGGGCAAGCATAAACTAGGCCCGAGAATCCAAGAAGTCATAAAATGCTCGAGGAAGCCTGATTATTTCACGTCATCTTTCCCAGAAATAATAAGCCTCATATTCGAGCAAATAAGGTAAAATTCTAAATCGAGTCATACTTCAATCTTGGTGGGATCGTCAGTGGCGGAGAATATGACTCGGGGTCTCTGGTCCGCAGCTGGGTAATCGGGTACAAGCCGCGCTCGCTTCCCAGTCGGGTCCCCACTATCGCCCAAAGTCGGCTCCAATCGTCGTTTCGCACCTGACCCAATGGAGGAGGGCAGCAATGCGTGAACTTGTTGAGATGGACTCGCACCAATACCGCCACTACCTGTTCGACCAGGTCCTACGGCTCCGCACTTGTATCGCCGGATGGCTTCATTTGTCAGCTGGATCGCAAATTTCCAAGGTGCTGGTGAAAAAAAAAAGGAAAACGAAACTTCACAAGCAAGCCTTTTGAATACCGAAATCAGGAAAAAAGCTCATGATTATTCTTGATACAGTCTCACTTAGTCGTAGGGTCAATCAAAAATTAAAGATAGATGCCAAACAAATGTATCGCAGCGTCGTTCGTGCGGAGAGACCAACTCCAATGATTTTTTAAATTGTAACTTTTAAAACTTGAAAAAAAGACCCCTGCACATTCTTCGAAAACCAAAAACTGACAACATCTGAAAAGCACTCTCAACGATACAAACTAGCAACGACATTTTTCCAGCAACATACCCATGAGTTCGGGAACAAGGAGGTAGTCCAGACGAAAGGGGTCTTCCGCACTGAAGTCTTGGTACTTGAGAGAAGCGGGGAATTTCAGGCCAGCAAAGTGCCCCATGACGAGCTCGGATAACCACTGCACGTTCACAATCGACATCTTCAATTCTCGAGCTTTGCGAAATTTTGCTGATCCCATATCCGGTCTGCAAAAATAAAGAAATGCAGGAAATGCTTTACTACAGCTCACTAAAACGAGTAAAATACTCACTTTCGCGCGATGAGTGCAAAGCAATGCTTCGTCAGGGCCCCTGAATACTTTGCTCCTATCAAATCAACCATTCGTTTGATTTTGTCTCGCTCTTGCTGCGTGAAACCAGTAGCAGTTAAACACAGTTCGTGACAGGGTTTCTCAGAACCTATTCTGAAGTGCGGGGGAACATGCGTGGCCTCCCACGGTGGCACCACCTGGTACATAAAAGAAAAAAAAATCAGGAATACAGGTAGACTCTCTCTACAACGATTTTTCTCTGTAAAACGATTCTGTTTCATTCCGACTTGGGTTCTCTAATCATAAACTAGAGGTTGTCCACGACGAAAATCTCAATATACTGTAGTACGGTATATATAATTGTGGAGATTTTAACAAAAGATAAAAATATCTTGATTTTTTTAGCCCCCGTGGATTCCCTTGATGACGATGCACAAGTAAACCTCCCCAACTTCAATACAGTACTTCCCCGCTCAAAAATGCAAGTCATATTTTGGGACGACTCTGGGGTATTACTAATAAAAAATGGAACGGGTACTTTTCATAAGGTTGAGCGTAACCAATCGGGCACATTCACCCTTGCTTCAAGTTCAGCATCCCGTTAACTCATTTATTCATCAGTTCCACGGGCTAAAGATAACCAATTTCAATTCCCTGTGTTTTTTTCTCCCAAAAAAATACTCCAGTAGTTTTGCTCACTCGAAACCTCAAGTCGAATTTTTACTGGTCCGTTGAAGTTTAATTTACAAGAGACTCAACTGCAGTTGAATGAGCTTTCATTTGTTGGTTTTGCAGAGTGGTACCTACAACCGTTCAAAAGATATTGTAGCACTGTTTGAACTGAAGAATAATCCAATTTTTTTCTGCCACCACAATACATTGAGAGATGCGAGAAAATAGGTACCGGGATTAATTTTAGGTGCAACACTACGTGATCAAACGTACCTTCTTCTTAAACACGACCACGTCATTGAGCCACAAAAGCGTCACAACTCGTTTGCCTTCGCGCAAAGCTTGCTCCACTACTGGTCGACGGTAGTCGTCCGTGATGATGACATTCACACGGGACTCGAGCGTGTCGCAAATTTCGCCGCCAAACCTCTGCACGGCGTCGCGATACTTGCGCATTAGTTTGGGCTCAATGTCGTCATAGCCCACGATATGGAACACGCAGCACAGCAGACATACTTCGGCTGGAACTAAAAAATAAAATTTCATTTAATCTACACCCCCCTAAATTTACGAGTCAGTTTGCTTCTGTACTAACGGCGGACGTTGATATCGTGTCCAACAAATTGCGGCCTCGGCACAACAGCTGTAGCAACGGGACCCTGATGCAAAGCCACAGCCGCGGCTGTTCCCACATTTGCGTGCTGTTGCTGCTGATTTAGGATCTGCGCCCGCTGCTGTATTACTGGGCCGACTGCAGTAGCTCTGTAAGTCACCTGTGATCAAGGCAAACAAAAACTTACTTTTTAGTTTCCCCGTTTGATACGGGCGACTACTTGAAAAATGGTACAGGTGCCGCCTCAATCTCGAACGTGAGCACGAACCGAATTAAACGTAACGCACGACACTTAATCTTAGCAATGTTGTCTCTCGAACTTACCTAATCTCATTAGACTAACCTTATCAAAGGAATACTGATCTAACCCAGCCTCACCAAAACAATGCCGACCGAACTCAACATAACTTGCCTCAACCAGAGATTTTTGAGTGTCTACTAGCAAAGCCCTTCCTGGAATCAATTTCTATGCCCGAGATCTTCAGGAAATTTATATTTCAAGTTCCCAGTGATCACAATCTACCATTAACCGGGTTTAATCTTCGAAGCTTACGACGTTTCCCTTGATGCACAAATATAGTTACAAGATTGATTCGGAGAATAATAGTAACGCTGGTTGAGAGTATCAGTCGAACATCTCAAGCCAAACCCAAGTTATGCGACAATCTTAATTCTTACCTAACCTGACGTGGCCTAGTTTAATCTAACTCAACAGAACACCATATCAAACCAACCTAAACCTCACACAATTTTATCTAGTATTATGGAACGAACCGAACTTGACTTGAACTGTACTAGTTAGACTCTCCATACAATGACCTCGTCTAAAATGATTTTCTTTACGCCCATGGGTTCTTTCCCCTGTTATAGGGGTTGTCTACAACAATATTCAAGGGACCATAAAAAAAAAAAAAAAACGGACCGGATCCGTCCAGCAGACACTTCATTCATCCCGTGGGCCTTTCCCCGTAAATATCTAGCCGACAGAAATGACAATTTTCAATTAAAAGAGGAAAACTTGGAACATCAAAAATCTCGTCTATTGTGGTCCGTAAGGACTCTTCAACTTTGCAATGTGGCCCTTGGCCACGTCCGATTCGAACAGCACTTTACACAATTCTCTCCACGGAAGGCTTCACCTGGTGCAAAACCGGACGATGGTGACGAGGTGATATGATTTGTGCAGAACCAACAGCCCTGTGTTGCGTACTCATCATGATGACCTGTTGCTGCTGCTGTTGTTGAGGAGACACAGCGTGGAGTTGTGCGGGTCGAACAACGATGCCACTTGGACCAGCCCCGGTTGCAGATAGCACGTGTGTTCTCGGTGTTAGCACTGTCGTCGGCTGCACGTATGTTCCCACATCCTATTCAGCAGCAAAACAAAAAATGTGGCGGGCAAAACGATGAGTGATCTTCTCCAACAAAAGATTAACAAAGAACAGTCACTCGATTTAGTGCCACGAATTTCCCTTGAAAATTTTTCCTCCATCGCGTTCTCAAGGGAAGCCTCTGATTTGGTGTCATGTAAATCACTGCCATGTATGAAAAATGGGCCAAAATCAAAGAAATTATTCAATTTTTCTAGGGATATCATTGGGTTATAACTGAGAATCACATCCCCAAGCTCGAACAAAAACCTAAGTTAATTAAGAGCACTCCATCTTTTGAATTCACACTGTAGCAAAATTGTGCTGTCGCCTGACACACCGCACTTCATTAAAATGTTTGTGTAGTGGAAGCGTTCCCGTGAAAATCGGTGATTCTTTCATGACAAATGATATAAACGTCAAACGCAAACAAAATCGCAAGAAATTGCTCTGCTCGTTTCAAAGACACAAAATGTGTTTAAAACTAAATTATGTTCTGTCAATGCATTTTTTGAAATACAGAATTAAAAAAGCAGAACATTTGAGCAACAAATTATTTCTTGTGGCTTTATCTCTCATGAAACAGACGCAGTGTCCAAAAAATTCTGTGAACAAGCTTATTTTGCGTTCGATAGAAACCCTCTACTAAACCTTCCTCTCTTCTTACTCCATTTAGTGCCATCCTATCTTACTGCCACAAAATGTGCTCGGACGATGGGTGGCAATAAATCAAGGTTTGACTGTAATACAACCCGGATGAAAAAACAACACAGTAAAAAAAAACAGGCATTCAACAGGCGACCCAACACGTTAAAAGACGCAATCAATCAATAAGCAGAGGAGAACTAGGTAAATAATCATGCTGTGAGTGACTGGCGGATGGATCGTTGACCGGCAACAGCAACGGCGGGTGACAGGAAATATCATTATTTCCTCTATTTTTTCCACAGGGGTTAGTTTGGTCAGTCTCGGAGACGCAAACCATCGATCGGGTCGGTCAGGAAAGCGCAAACCTGCTTGGCCTTGGACACTGTCACCGTCTCGTCGCAACTCGAATTGCACGACGAGCACGACGATGACAAGCAAGAAGGAGAGGCCAATGTCGGCGAAGAATGATGAATCCGACTGTTGAGCATGTTGGCCAACGCGGTTTTTGTTCGCGGGTTCACGCAATGCGGTGACTGATCCGGTCCCCTTGCTGACTGCTGCGGCTGCTGATTACGCTGAACCTCGTCTCTAGCCGCCTGACAGACACCCCCGACACCACCAGTTCCAATCCAAAAGTCCCCGCCAAAGCCACAAACGTCAGCAAAATAAAACACGTCATGGACCACCGACAACCCAAACCCCCAGGAGCCACCCCCAAAATGCCCACAGCGAACCCATTTGGCATCCAACACGTCCCGCGCCAACGAAATTAAAAGGAACCCAGGAAAACGTGAGATACTTACCGCATGGTGAGCCTGCATTTGTACTTGATCATGGTGAGGTGGAGGCGGTTGTTGCTGATCTTGCTGGAGTTGTGATTGTTGCTGAGGTGGTTGTTGTTGTTGCTGCTGCTGGGTTTGAGTAGCATTCGGAGCCATTATGACCGGTGTCTGTCCATCGCACGAGATGATACGATGCTGAGAAGGGGTCTGCTGTTGCACGTAACCAACCGTGGGACGAGCAACCTGAGGAGAGGTTTCGACTTGCTGGTGAACTGGGATGGGTTGCCGGGTTTGAGCCGGATGCGTCGCACCAGCCCACATTTGCGGCGTCTGCTGGCCTTGTTGCGTCTGTCAACATAAAATACTGCACAGTAAAATCATTACAACAAACTTTTGGAAACTTCAGAAAAAGTTTGTTACACGGATAATACGTTAACAACAGACTTGCCAATAATCAATCAGATTTTGCTTTTCTGTTATTCTTAGATTTTTAATACTATTAAAAAACGGTGATTTTCTGAAGAATAAATTAACTTCCATCATGCAGTGGCACCAATTTCTAACTTTTCTTTTTGGGACCCAAACATTTTTCATTGGTTCCATAGGATTCTCTCCCCTGTGTTATACGGGTTCTCTACAACTAATTTCTTCCTGGTCATTTGAATTTCGTTGCAGAGAGAGTTCACCTATTTTACCGCAGTAAAAAAAAATATATATATATACAGTATATATATGTTCGCCTAGGATCGCGTTGTTTTTCCTATTGTCATACGTAACGGACAAGGCTTGTTCTGGGCAATCGCTCTTTCGGGATGCACTCTCCGTGCCGGCACCGGATGCACAAACGGTTTACCCAGAACGACACATGACATTACAAAGTTAACAAACCATTCTGACGGCAGGCTGAGGAAGACGCTGTTGCTGAGGAGACGATGGTGGCGGCGGCGGCGCGGACACCATCGCGGGCGCTGGGGTCGCCGGCGGCTGCGCTTGGGTTTGGACACCCGCAGCGACAGCAGCACCAACAATTGGTGGCGGCGCGTGTACAGGCACAATAGCAGGAGCTGCACGAGCCGCAATCATAGTATGCTGAGGCTGGACTGCGCGATGAATAATCATCCTCTGATTGCCCTGACTATCAGTCACAATGTGTTGCGTGGTTTGCGGCGGCTGTTGTTGCTGCTGCTGCTGTTGCATCATTTTGATCCGTTGTTGGTGTTGTTGGAGAAATGCTTGCTGTTGCTGGGTCATCAGCCCGGCCGGCATCCGCACTTGCAACATTTGCTGCTCCTGCTGATGCTTCTGCCACTGCTGCAGGATGTAGGCCCGCTTTTGAGGCTCCATCTGCTCCAGTTGCTGTCGTGTAATAACCACTTGCTGACGAGGCATCGGCGTCTGCGGCGGCGTATTTGTTCCACGAACCTGAACAGTAGATGCGTGAATTTCGTTAGTACATTCGAGCCCCAACTTACGGATGCCCCCTTTACCCGGACGATTCGACGTACGGAAACTTGAAACTCAAACAAATCTGCCTCCGATATACAAACAATGTCTCACGATGCGGATATTTTGCAGACATTTTCCAGAAAACCCGAAAGATTCTTTTTAAAAAATTTTCATCTCTTGAAAAATTTAGGTTCAGTAATTATATTCAAAAAAATTAAGATTTCATAAATCTACTCTGATCATAATCAAAAGAGGTTAATTTTGTACTCGGTTTTTTCCATCATCTGCTGTGCACAGTGTAGCAAGACTTGTGATTGTTCTTTGCTTTTTGGGTTCCTTTTTATGCCAAAAGATCAGATTCTATGAGATTTTCTACTTCAGTCATTTTCTGTACATACGAGGATTCCAAGAAAAGTTCTCGGAATAGAAATGAATGAAAATGGCGAATAATCGAACTGAAAAAAAATATTCTTTAGGGAAAGAATATTCTTTGGCACAAAACAAAAGAATCCGCCCTGTTTGACAATTTTTTTGAATATTTTGCAAAAACAAAAAAAAATTGTCATACAGGGCTGATTTTTATTGTCAACCGGGGCCTCAATTATACGCCATTTTCATTTCTATTCCTAGAACTTTTGCTAGAACCCTCGTATCTTGAACTTGAGAAAAAGATTTCATTCCATTTTTGGGGGCTTTTTTATTTTTTATGAACAGGAAAACAAATTACTGTAAATGTTTCCATTAACTTCTACGGAGAAACGTGATCCAACATGCCGAAGTTTCGACATACGGACAAGGTTCAAGCACCAATAAACTCCGCATCTTGGGGCTCCCTTGTATATTGAAATTACAGCACTGCAATTTCGAAACACGACCGCATATACCTGCGTGCCAAAGGATGCGGTTGAAGGAGGCGTCGGAGCGGGCCAACGATGTCTCAGTTGTTGCTGAACAGCAGCTGTCTGCGGCTGAACAAGGACTTGAGTGCTACGATGCTGGGGTTGCCACGGTTCTGTTGTTACCTGTGTAGAAACCGTGCCCTGTGTCACTTGCACGCCATCCGCAGCAGGTTGCCACGTTTGCTGGCCAGTAGAGCTCATCTGTAGATCGTTATTAAAAGTGTAAATGTTGAGAAACGTGGACTTCTTTTCAACGAAAATCACCATCAGTCATCAGAGAAGCATTTGTTCCGTTTCGAACTCATCCCGATCCTTTCAGTCGTTCAATTCAAGCACGCGGTCAACGAATGAGGAACACACACGAACAGGATGGAAAATTGGAACTGATCTGAGACCCTGACAAGTACTGTATTGCAAGATGTTCCAATGCGCTTAACAACAAATATATACTGTATTACTAAATTTATCTCATTGATGTTAGGGATTGAAGTAGAGGTGGGCCACATATTTAGATAAAAAAAAGGCTTAATCATGAATAAAACTATAAATCATAGATATACAAAAGTATTGGAAGCGTCGAAAGTTCTGTTTATTTCTTTTGCGGAGGCATTGCTTTACATCAGCGATACCTAAACTGTACTAGAGTAAGAGAGGGAATAACGTGATCGATTAATTGTACCATCACCTAATTCGATCAAATTAGCGGAAAGGTACATTTTTTCGGGATCGAATTTCAGGGGCGTGATCAGGGCTTACTGCCAGCGTAGTGTAAAAATAAATGAAGTGGTAGAGCTCATTTAACGACTTGGCAGGAAAACCGTGGAAAATGATTCAATCTTTAAAAACAGGACCCACTTTAATTTCGTAACGTGGCCTGAAACCCAGTGAAACTACCTTAGCAAAATTGGGATCATCGAAAGCAATGTGGTGCCGGAACCCTATTTACAGTATTAGCATTCGCAAAAACTCATAAAATTTAAAGGCAAAGTTTCCAATGGCTGCGACGTTGACTTAATTTTTTTTTACACTTAGTATACTTTTTTGCTGATTTCTGCCCACCAATGATCACTCTCGAAAACGGGTAAATGGGTTGATTATCGACGCTGATCGATTATTACCTGAGCAGCAACGACTGGAGCAGGAGCACGAGCGGGTATGGAGACCTGAGCGGCAGAAGTGACCATGGTCATCGTGGCGGCTGAGACACTCTGAAGCTGATGGACTGTGGTAACGACAGCCGTAGGTTGTTGCAGAAGCTGTTGCGGCTGTTGTTGAGGCTGCTGCTGCTGCTGCTGTTGTTGAGGCTGCTGTTGTTGTTGTTGAGGCTGCTGTTGTTGTTGTTGAGGCTGCTGTTGTTGTTGAGGCTGCTGTTGTTGCTGCGGCTGTTGTTGTTGTTGAGGCTGTTGTTGCGGCTGCTGCTGCTGTTGAGGCTGCTGCTGCTGTTGAGGCTGCTGCTGCTGTTGAGGCTGCTGCTGCTGTTGTTGTTGTTGTTGAGTCGGGGTTGAACCCGGCGGTAGTTGCTGCTGGGCCAATCGCTGCTGCACAAGCTTCTGGTGAACTTGCATTTGCACCGGATTCATCACCTGGTTCGCCTGGACAACCCTCTGATTCCCTGCTCGAACACGCACACATCCGAAGTCAAATTGAGTTTACTCCTGGATTGACTTCATTCGCAAAAACACCGTGTTTCTCTGGAAACATGACCTCACGCATTTGCATTTACAGTACGACGTACATTTTTTTTTTAACGAAGTATGGCCAGAAAACAGAGGTGCATCTCAACACTGATTTGGTCTCAAACTTGACGTCGTTTTATATTCACAGTTCAGATCATGAATAATTTTGATGAACAATATTTCAAAGACAGAAAAAGTCCCAGAATTAAACTGAACAAATTCTCAGTTCAATTTTTAGCTCTAGGCTAGGACAAAAGAATTTGAATTCTGATTTAGGTTGCAAGAAAAAGTGCTCGTTAAACCAGCGGGGAAAATCGTTTCAATTTTCAAAGAACAAAATCTCATGTCGCATCTTATATTATTGTCGTACACAGTATTTGAAAGAATGAGCAATCCACTATTCGGGCTTACTGTTCCCCTCTCCGAATAAGTGGTGTATGATAAGGCCTATTCCAAAAAAATGAACGCAGGTCATTTTGACACGATCCCTTGACAAGAAGAAGTTCACATGCTGGAGGCGCATAAGTAATTTTTTAAAAGCCTGAACACCGGAGAACTCCAAAAAAATTTGCCGTAGAACGTTTTCTTCGACAAAAATAGCATCAAAGCTAGCGTTTCTATTTTAGCTTTGCTCTTTACTCATTTATGAGTTTAAAAATAAAACCGAAGTTATGGTCGAGGATTCAAAGAAATGTAAAAAGGCAAAGCAATTTTCCCTGTGTAGACTATATGATTAAAAAAATTTTTGGGTCCTTCAGCAGCGCTTAGTATTGTACAGATTGAGTGGCCGCGAACTTTTGACGAACCCTGTGTCTAAATGTTACCACATTCAAATTTGATTTTCAAACAAATATAACATGACCGTACTTGATTGAATGATTCCCCATGAACAACTAAATACATTACTGTAGAAAAAAAACTTTTGATCACCACTGTCATTTTTTGGAATAACAAAAAAGAAAGTTCCTCTTGCGGAAAACACGATGCAACAAGTTCCGAGGGTGTGAACACAACAGAAAATGAAAATAACACCATTAAAATTAAAAAAAAAAAATTAACTGAATGGTGTGGGGCAAAGAATTGGGAAGGAGCAAACAAGGAGAACCAAATGACGAACCGGGTATTTGACTCTGCAAGTGCGCCGGGATATTACTTTGGTGCATTTGTGCGGAGCTGGCAGGGGCAGCAGCTGGCGAAGGAGGATGTGCAGCACCAGAAACAATTGTACCAGATGGAGTCTGCGTGCGGACAGATGGCGGCGCTCTGGCAATGATGACTTGTTGAGGTTGGCCGCCAGAGCCCTGAATCGTCACCAGCTGTTGATGGGGATGATTGAGGTTCACATTAACGTGCTGCTGGTGCAGATCGGATCCCATCGTCAGATCCTTCATGATTACCCCTTGCGGCAGTTGCGAACTAGTCACGATCAAGTGTCCGGTTCCGGCTTCACCGGGCTTTTGAATCCTCACGATTTGTTGTCCCGCTCCGGGCATTGTGAGGTGGTGCACAACCTGGGCGTCAACAGCCGACTGTTGCCGAAGAATCGGGTGCATGCTTCGCTGTACCTTTCGCAAGGAAAAATGAAATAAAATTAGCATAAACAAATCTGCAGTATTTTCAAACATGTTCACGTCACAAGCAAAACTGCCATTTGAGGGCTGACATTTCTGTTCGTTTTTTTCGGGTGTCTTAAATGTTCTTCCTTTAAAACTAAAATGGCACGTAAAATCGATTTAATGAGTGAGCTGACTGATCAGAAACTGCAGTTAAAATGACACACTTTTTTCATTGCTCTGACCCACATGTCTCATGGAAATATAGAATACATCTTGATTCGAGTAGAACGAGAAATGAAAAATGATGCGCTGATGGAAAATTGAATTAAGTAGCAATTAATGGAAAATACATCTTGATTCGGTTAGAACGAGACATATTCGGAATTGAGAACAGGACTACGGAGTAATTCATGAAAACTGCAACAACTATTGTTCGCCCCAGGTTGAAATTGAGAGAAGAAGGAATTGAAATAAACCAGATTGCAGTGAGGAAGTAAGGTTCACCCGTCACACTCGTTTCATGAACTTCTCGGTAGACACTTGAAAAAATTGAAAGCGATCTTGCGTGTAAGCTCCAAATCTTACAATTAACTACTGTATGTTACAATGAGAAAAAAGTGCTGACATTTTTTACAAGGCAATACTAAACGTGAAGGTGGTGTTCAATTGCTACGATATCAAGCGTCGAGAAAAATACAATCTGAATTAGGACAAAAGAAGAAGAATGAAATGAGATTCTCTTCAAGTGTTGTAGTTTACATTACTTCATATCCCATTTGTTCGGAAGATCCATGCAAAACAAATCGGGCACCCAAAAATAATAATTGCAAGGCAGTGAAACACTCTCGGATCATCCCTCACTATCCTCTATCGTATCAACCAATTAAAATTCCAGCAGATAAGCAACAAACAAAAAAATGCACCTGATATATCCCGCTTTGTCGAATATGCTGAGCGCGGACATTAGGAGCCACGGGTCTCTGGACCTGTGCGGATGTCGGGGAAACGGGATTGGCAGACACAGGACCCGTTTGTAGTTGCTGCAGTTGCTGCTTCGGCTCCTGCCAGGGCAACTTGCCCGAAACCTGGTCAAGTACCTCCTTGCTCGGCCGACTACTGGCGACATTTTGTGGCACGAGCAGCGGGAGTCGTTGAGTTTGAACGTCATCGTCAGCGAAACCAGTGATGCGGGCCAGGGCCGCGTTCTTGCCGCCTGGTCTTGGGGCCAGGAGGCGAGGGTGAAAACGGGTCGGGTCCACCAGGCGCTTCTGCTTGCAGCACTCTGTGATCCAATCGGGCGTCACAGCCTTAATCCATCCCGCCGAGCCGCTTCGAAGGAAGTCCCATTTTTTCTGCAAAAAAAGGGGGATTTCAAGAGCAAGAATAGGATAGAGGGGAGTATCCGACTTCGACGGACCCAATCACATCTTGATAGCGGCTAATTACAGTTTTTTTAACTAATGCAATTTTCTTAATTCTCAAAAATGACGTAAAAGCAAATATTCAACAGCGACGCTCTAATCTTTAGTTTTGATGAATCGACATGAATCACATTCGACCATGGGAAAAACGTGTTCCCATGTTTTTATGCAATAACTTTCTGACAATGCATTATCACGTAGATGGAATATTTGAAAATCAATATTTTGAATAATGAAAAACATTACATTATTACACTGAAATTGGAATTAAAATATGAAGCAATCGTTGTTGCTTCACTGAAAAATCTTGAGTTCTACGGTAAAAAAAAACGAAGCACTGACTTTAAAAAGTGGAATCAACCTGTCGGCACCTGAATCGACATGAGTTTTAGTCCGAAACAATGAGAATTTTATGTGATCTGAATGATTATCTGGAACTACGAAAAATCATCACTGCAATCTGCAACAATTTCGAACAAATACATGAGGGAAACAACAAACAAGTCCAACTCAGACGAAAACGGCAAGATATTACAGGGCTTCCTGGTTTTACTTCAGGCAAAAGTAGATTCCTCAACTACACTGGTCAAAATATTTCAGAGAACGTTTCATGCACACCACAACCAGGAATCAAGTGGACTCTTTCTTTAACTATCTTATCTAAAATTTTCTCCGAGAAGTAAATTTTCGTTTGGTTCAATGCGGTTCTCTATCCATGTTTCAGGGATTCTCAACAACGAGTTTCCTCTGGCCCTTTGAATTTCATTGTAGAGAAAGCCCAACCCGTATTTTGTCACATCAAAGCTGGTTCTTCGTACATTAAGAATTACATCCGATTCAATATTCACCAAACCACGAGAAGAGAAAATTGAGGACCCACGTACCCCATTCGACTTTCCACAAATGACGTGCGTAACCCGCGATGGATCCAGGCGGGGCATAAATCGACCACCACCACGGAGCACAACCATCGCCCACACGGCTCTGACGTCAGCACGCCCGAGACCCGTGGTGGTCACAACGCAGCCACGGAATGGCATATTCCGAGACGACAGACATTTGGTCGGCAATAATCGGCCAGCCCGTACACACAGTTCCACCCAACGGAAGTGTACTACCGGAATCTCGAAAAGATCTTCCGCCTCACTCAGCGTCTCCACGTCTGGCTCGTCATCCGTCACCACTAATGTCACCAGGTCGAAGAGAACCTTGTCTTGTCGACCACCATGCTTAAGCAGCACGTCGACCACCTGGAGAAAGAACAACCGAAATTATGTTAACTAAAAGCGAGCGAACACATCCACACGTACCTCTTTGGGAACCTTTCCGAGTGCCATGAAACGCACGGACGAGAAAAGCCCCGTGGGGCACTCACGATCCAACAACGACCGCATTGTCTTTATATTTTTTATTGAATCTCACGAGCTACATCTGCAAAGGAAAAGTCATTGAATTTCAAACTTAAAAAACAAGCCCTACTTAGCAAAGATGATCGCGCATATCATCACGCCGTTTCGACGGGATCACCAAAATTCATATGACAAATTCCGAACAAGAGAAAATCCTCCAATTAAAGAGAAAGCGGATGTACACTGCAAGCAATTTTCTCAAGCATGCGAACACACATCGCCGTTGATTCACGAAGCACTTTTCTGTCACCACTGCCAAGAAGTGACGGCGGGATTCCCAACAGGAAGCACAGGTCACATTCCGACTCCTTACCATTTTCATCGTTAAAGAAGGCCAAATCTGGACACAATCGAGCAAGAACGCGAACCACGGGTCTCGCGGGACCACGTGAAATAGCCGATGAGATCAATCGGGCAAAGCGGCGAGTCAATTGCGAACCTTCACATAGACGTGCAGCAAACGCTTGCAAGGCACCAATGACATCCTTTTCTACGGAAGATTCCAGACTTTCGGCGAATGTCATGAGCGCTTCGGGTTCTTTCGATAAAACGCAAATAAACAAATCTGACACAGGATCGGAATGTCGCTTCAACTCAGCGGCGAACTGCTCAATAACCACTACGTTCCCCGACAACATGGCAACGCAACAGCACTCTTGCACTACACGCTTCCGCAGAAGCCACAGCTCATCCTGTTTCCCAAAATTATCCTGAAGCACTTCGAGGTATGCGCGAAGACTGCCTCCGGAATCTCCATCCTCGAACAAAGTGTGCGCTTTCACATAGCGAATGAGACTCAAGGGCGGGGGTCTCAGCACTGCCGTCAACAACCGATCGGAGTATGGACCAGCAGTCGAATACGGACGTGCCCAGTAGGTTGTATATGCTCGTTCCACGAGTTTCCAGGCAGCGCAGAAGAGACCCGAATTGCCCCGGAGAGAAAATGCGGCAACGTGCCCCGCAGCTAATCGCACTTCAGGTAAGCAAGTCTTGCATCGGAGAATCTTCTTCAAACAGATGATCGCCGCTCGTTGACCTCCTAGTCCTGGTCTGCGAACAACTACAAAGAGCTTTTCAATTTTAAATTGTATGCATTCCCTCCGCATCAAATACATACACTGAAGTCTTCGAAGGTAAAGCGGAAATTTGATTCTCAAAATTCTCGGTCAGAAAATGAAATTTTCGAAAGGAAATTTTGGCGCTTGTACACGAGAGGTGACCCACCGAAAAATCACCTGTCGTGTACAAGCGCCGAAATTGGCATTGCAATTCTTGGGATAGAATTTTGCGGCAATGCTCTCTGCTATATGCTCTACGTTAAATTATGTCTAGATCGATGCATTTAAATATGCAGAGAGCACAAACGAACGGAAAACAAAAACGTAAAGCCCTCTTAACTCACCTTTAAATGCACGTAACAGTACTTTACAACAGTCCTCCAACTTCGGATCCTCTCTGTCAGAGCACAGAGGATCACGACCAGCTTGCAACTTGGAGAACGCTAGAAGTACGGGGGTGCAACTCATAGTAAGATCGAAACACTTCGTTGGAAATGGACTTCCCGTCAATACACACAATGACAACCGTACAGCATCTTCAAGCCCACGTGGTACAAGACTTGCCACATGAGAACTTGATTTCAATGACCGGCGAAAAATCAACCGTCTGCCAATCTGCTGATAATTAGAGGGTCTTTCATTTGTGACTAGGAAGAACATGAGTGCTGCAGATGCCGAATCCAAAGACAATGCTTGACCATCAGTTGATGGCAACTCAGCGGCAGCAACTTCTGAAAGCGCTTCCATGCAAGCCTCCAGAACTTTGGAACAGGAGGACATCAAAGCATTCGCAGCAACGGACACAGCCACAGCACGCAGATCAGGATCGCAGGAGGATGCCAATCGCCCTAAATGGCACTCGTAACATGACCAGTGAGACAACCATGTGGGTTCGTCTAGCATGGCCTGTCGCACAACCATGAGATTCGCGCGGCAGATCTCCAGCACTCTACACGTCATCGCAACATCTGGGGGGCATTCCTTCACGGTCTCCAAAAGTTCCTTTTCCAACGTTGAGAATGTGTCCAATGCAACATCGAATTGGGCATCACGAAATGCCACTAGTCCATGATCCATCTTATTCTGCAAACTCATTGCACTTCAAGCTACAGATGACCATGAACGAAACCTCAGCATTGCTCAGCCTGAGAACGCACAGTCGCCGCAGCGAAGACTTCCATATAATTCAGAACACTCAAAAACGTCGGTGGATTATATTCAAATGCGAAGAAGTCTGAATGACAGACAGCCTCAAAGAAAAATTCACGATTTCTTCGAAAATTAGGACAGCGGCACATATCAGTGCATCAAAAGTGAAAATAAAAAACATCTGGCCATCCGGAAACCTGTGGACAAATGAAAGGTACAGTACTTGCATTTTTTCTTCCTTTCCGCTGCAGAAAAATCGTGATTTATCAAGGGAAAATAAATTGCAGCCGTAAAATCAAGGGGATGAACGGTCCATAATACTTAGGAGCTATCCTTATTTTTCCTCCCAAGTAACCTAGACTCTGGAAGATGGAAAAAGCATGGGCAGATTCAGCGTCAGTATGAACATCAAACATTTCCATTCCGATTACTACAATTAACTTGCGGGGCTGCTTCTGCGGAAGATTATGAGATCCGGTGACGAGTGGAACGAAAATGTCGCCTAGACATGAGTTGTCACTTCGTTCGTTCAATGTTTCACAGCCCTTTCAAGAAAGAATGACTATGAACATTTCCACCGAAAATGCTACCCTCACTTGCACGTAAATATCAGCCGATCGGCAAGCAGGGTGAGGCCGCATCTCGCCAGAGCAGAGCCGCACGCAGTAAGGGCCCCCTATCGGAACCCCTTAGAGCAACATCTACACCCACTAACTAAGAGATACTTTAGTCTGATCAGTTTACCCACCCAAGCTTGTCTAGCAGGAAGTTGACTATCTTGATCGGAGGAGATGCGGAGAGGACCCGGACATTGGGACTTCACTTCGCTCTTGACCTTTGATGAGCTGACATTAACTGTTGTTTTTATTGTGTGCAATCGCTGACTTGACTTTGTGTGTGTGTTCCTGCCATCTGAACGGAGTCGCTGTGAATAAAGACTCTGTGTAAAACTGTGCCCTGGCGGAAGACTTTATTACGAATCCTTACTGGGGGCTCGTCCGGCTTTTTGCCGATCCAGCCAGTGGCACTGAGATGGTACGGAACACGGAGAATTCGAGAGCTGGGGCACTGCCATACGTGCCACCTGCACCCATGTCGGAGACACCAGCGCCCCCGGGCAACGCTGAAACCGAATCCACGGACCAGGGAACTCCAGCTACATCGCGGAGCCATCCGCCTCCAACATCCACGCCTGGTACGTGTAGTTCATGGGACAGCATTCCGCTGCCCACGTTGCAATACTTGTCTGAGGCCTACCGTCTTGGAGCACCAACTGGCGCAGACCGACAGGCGTACGTCTCCCTCCTGGAACACAACATGATCCCGGCATCGCTAGCACAGGGCTGGATTCCACCACCAGGATGGCATCTTCGCCCTCTGGACCTGCAGATCGCCACATGGTCACCTGTTCATCACCAGGAGATCACTGTCGCCCACCTGCCAGTTATGCCCCAGCTGCCGGTCTTCCCCTCCTATCGCCAACCAGGCGAACCGCAACTGTCCGATATGCCCGCCAACGGGACAACGAATCGTTCGAGGACTACGCGGATCACCTACGCCAACTCCCAGCGATCAACAATGTGACGGCGGACATGAAGGTATGGTGTTTGCTGAACAAGACCCACAGCCTCGTCAGGGAAACCGCATCGATCCTGTACGGACGCGGTACCGTGGACTTTGAGGACCTTGTTGCAGCAATCGCCCGGTCCCACCCAACCCCACACCTCGATCGATTGGACCGGTTCCGGCTACTTCGCCCGCAAAATGGCGAAAGTTACGTCAGCTTTGGGGGATGACTGGAGCATACATTTGACTCCTTTTTGGCTCCCCCTCGGGAACCTGTTTCGACCAAATGCATCCGGCACAAGATGCTTATCGAGCAGCTTATCCTAGCAGCCCCAACCGGACTGCAGGACGAGTTCCGACGGAAATGGATTGACAACCGCAACTGGACCTGGGCGGAAGCCGTGACCGAAGCCGAGAGATACCGGCTGCACCACCACGCAACCACCCGCGGCGGAACCAGTTCGCGGCCATCCTCCAAGCAGTCGTCAAACAACCCTCGACCGCAGCGACAGTGGTGCAAGGCACACCAGGCGCATGTAAGGCATTCACCCCAGGAGTGCAGAATCCTCCTCTGGCAGCAGGCTTGATCGCAATCCCAGAACACCGAAGCTACCGCACCAACGGGGCAACAGCGCACGGGTCAGAGCAGCACGGGTCATCCTGGCCCTAATCGAGAGCAGCATTGCTTCCACTGCCAGGCTCCGGGGCACATAGCCAAATATTGCCCACTTGCGCTCCAGGGAAACGGACGTCCGCCACAGTGAACGCGGCACACTGTGTGGATAGGGACCTCGCCACACCTCCACCGATCATCCTGCCATTACAGGTTAGAGACATTGTAATTCCTGCCCTAGTAGATACAGGCGCATCCCACGCCTTTATAGCCCAGCACCTTGTCGAGTCTCTTAAGCTGACCCCCCGACCCTGCTTGGTTCACGTGTTAACAGCCCTCACTCCCGAGTCAGCCAAAGTAGCCCAGCAGGTCGTACTTGAGTTTGTCTTTCGCGGATTGCAATATTCGATCCCCTTCTTAATTCTCCCTCATCTCTCAGATCCCCCGATCCTGCTCGGCCGTACCGCGCTTCGCCATTTCCCCCTCACGCTAACAATAGACGGCGATCGCGCGTTTGTTGGATTTCAGCGCAGCATCCAGAATCGCGCGGCTCCCACCCTCGCGATCGGCGAAGGCATTTCATTTATCGATGGCGAGACTCGAGAACGCGAACAGATTACCGCCTTGCTGGTGCGCCATGCAGACCTGTTCCACCAGTGGTCAGGCAGGCGCGGATTTTTTCCAGAACATACCGTAACCCTTAAGGCAACTAGCGACAAGATTCCCAACACGCGCTCATTTCGCCAATCAACGGAAATGAACTCCCTTTTGCAAACCTAGTGGACGAGTATATAGAAGCTGGGATAATAGAACCCGCTTCCTCGCCCTACAACTCGCCGGCATTTCTAATGGGGAAGAAGAATTCAGATCCACGGGCCCCTCCCCACCGCCATTGGCGTCTGGTGGAAAATTACCAGGGTATCAATGACATCCTGGCAGATGACCGGTATCCTATGCCGGTCATACAGGATCTCCTTGCGGCTCTGGGACGCAATAACGCGTATTTTTGCAGCCTTGATCTGCACGCCGCGTTTCATCACTTGCCAATTGCATTCGAGGACCGGCAAAAAACCGCGTTCTGGACACCGCGTGGTCAGATGCAGTACCGCGTCATGCCTTTTGGTTTAAAAAACGGCCTGGCCGCTTTCCAACGCGCGGTTAATCATATCTTACGCCATTTTTTGTTTGAACGTTGTCTCGTCTATATGGACGATATCATCGTCTTCGGCGCATTGTTTGAACAGGTTCGCAAAAATTTGGAACTGATTTTTACTGCCCTCGAAGAAGCGGGAGCCGCAGTTGATCTTACAAAATCTACGTTTCTCGCAAAGAAGACGGTGTTTTTGGGTCATGAGATCAACCAGACAGGCACGCGCCCTCTGGAAAAGGATCTGGACACTGTACGTCGTTTTCCAAAACCCCTGACAACGCGCCAGATGCAGCGTTTCCTTGGCATGGCAACTTATTTGCGCGCACACCTCCCCACTAACTTCGCGGCAGCCAAGAAAGCCCTTCGCCAAATCATACCCGCGAAACCGCTCACGAAACTGGTCTGGACGCAGGAAGCCGATATCGCGTTCGAACATCTGAAAAATATCTTAGCCGATTCAGCCCAACTTGAGCGCATGGACCCGTTACGCGCAACGGAAGTGCATTGCGACGCATTGCCCACGTTGCTCGGCGCAATTTTGGCACAAATTGACGAGACTGGGCAGCCGCGGGTCATTGAGTATGCCAGCCGCACCTTGAATGATACTGAGACGCGTTATTCGAATTCCGAGAGAGAATTACTCGCGATCGTGTGGGCAGTGACGAAGAAATTTAAACATTATCTCGAGATGAAGGATTTCACTGTCTACACCGACCACAAAGCGCTGTTAGGTGAGCTTAAAACAACTCGCTTAAATTACCTTCAGACAAAGCTTGCTCCGTTTCGCGCAAAATTGGTATACAAACCGGGTCGATTCCTCAAAGGTCCTGACGCGCTTAGTCGCGTTGTTGTGAATGCCGCGGAGGGCCGCGAAGTTCCAGACGAGGTCGAGCAAATGAAAATTATAGATAGTTACCATGCGGAGCTCGGCCATCCCGGATGGAAGAAACTATATCAAACTTTGCATCAAAGGTATCATTGGCCATCTATGCGGCAAGATATATGGCAACGTGTCCATTCCTGTCAGACGTGTTTCAGATATAATGCTCGGACTACTAAAATTGGAACGCATATCGAGCCCATCGTGTCTACCCACGCGCGCGAACGCCTGACCCTCGACTTTATGGTCCGCTACCGCTATCCGCAGACGGGCACCATTACGCCATAATCACCGTTGATCATTACAGCAAATACATGATCGCAAAACCGATCTGCAACACGGATGCCGTTACTGTGATACCGTTTCTGGCCGAGGTTTTTCGTCAATTCGGCATTTTCAAGTTTGTACATACCGATTGCGATTCTGTTTTTTGTTCCCGCACTTTCAAATGGTTTCTTCGTGACGCCGGTATCCAGCAGCACGTCGCGCAGGCAACACACCCCAAAGGTAACGGATGTTGCGAGCGTGCGATTCGTACCCTGGGCCAAATACAAGCCAAGCACGTCCAACAGGACAGCGCTCGCTGGGACCAGCATCTGCATAAGTCGGTCACGGCCTACAACAATACCGTCCATTCAACCACCGGAGTAGCACCAACCGAGGCTTTCTTCAACCATCCAGTGTGCCTCAAATCGGATAAAATTTTCGGCGTCGAACCTCCTTCCATCGAGCAAGCAGTCGCACAAATTGCAGAAAAAAGCGCCAAGGCCCGCAACGAATTCTGTAACTCTGCGAATCGTAAAAAATGGCCGAGATTTTGACCCGGAGACGTTGTGGCTAGGCGACCCCACTTACCAATGGTACAGCAACACGCCGCAGACCGTAGGTTTTGCGTTCAGCAGCTCGGACCATTTATAGTTATTTGGTATTTGGGAAATGGCGAGTACCACGTAGGCGCAGGCAACGCAATCTGTCGGGTCAATGCCTGGGAATTAGTCCCCGCGTGATGCCTCCCCCGTGAACCCGACCCTGTTTGGGTAGAACACGTTGAACCATTATTTTTTCCTCTTTTTGACGATCCGTATCTGAACGCAGACGTCCGGTTTGCGGATCCCAACGCCGGCTTTTCTCCTCAAAGCAACGTTCTCCGCGACCACGACTACCTCATGACTCGACCTGCCTCCACAGTCCGTCCCGACCATACTTATTTTTCCCCGAAAAACGCAGTCGGAAATCATTCTTGACCCCATTTTTCTGGGGGGGGGAGAGTAAGGGCCCCCTATCAGAACCCCTTAGAGCAACATCTACACCCACTAACTAAGAGATACTTTAGTCTGATCAGTTTACCCACCCAAGCTTGTCTAGCAGGAAGTTGGCTATCTTGATCGGAGGAGATGCGGAGAGGACCCGGACATTGGGACTTCACTTCGCTCTTGACCTTTGATGAGCTGACATTAACTGTTGCTTTTATTGTGTGCAATCGCTGACTTGACTTTGTGTGTGTGTTCCTGCCATCTGAACGGAGTCGCTGTGAATAAAGACTCTGTGTAAAACTGTGCCCTGGCGGAAGACTTTATTACAAATCCTTACTACGCCGTACCCTGAGAACTCCTCACCCCTGCGCCCCCCATCCCCTCACACCCTGCACCCAACACTCATCTCTCCCATGGTTGTGCATGAGTGACTTCAAGAATCAGGAATACACCCCTTATGCGGGAAGTGGTGTAGCAAGTGTACACGCAAACCTTGTTTTTTAAATTCTTCACTTCATAACATTCAGTCTTTGAAGAATGCTCATTAAGCATTTACTGTTAGTCTGTCAAAACCATTCTGTGATCCTGAACCTTAGCTTATACTGTACACACCTTCTACATTGGACAATACATAAAAAAATGTCAGAGAATTCTCATTCAGTCCAAAGGAACAATTCAGTTAAAAATTGAGATAAAAAATTTAGAATGCTTTACAATGGGAAGTCTGTTCAATTTCACTGGTAGCATCTGTGCTGCATCATTGCCACCATCTATCCATCAAGCAGCATTCCACTTGCACTTTCCCTCTCATTTCTACATTTGCTCATTCATTGCATTAATCACAATTAATGAATTTTTATAAAGCCTTTTCTTGTTTGATTAATATTAGTGCTTGCGCTTAGAAAAACTTCAAACACTTTCCAGGGTTGCTGGAATAGCGTATTTGCAATAGGAAGCACAGTAAGGCACAGCATGTTAAACCTTACTAAAACTGGTGTAGCATGTTGTCCTGTGACATCACTCACCACACCAAACTCAAACCCTGAAGTCTGTCACTAGTGTACCTGAAATAGAGAGTGATGAGGATAGGGAGTGAGGGGATGGGGGTGCAGTGGCCTGGAGTTTTGCTGGCTTGAGTTCCTGCTCCAGCAAGAAACTGCACCACTAAGTACTGAACATATCTTTTGCAATACTACTGTACTGTATATGTTGATAAAAGCTGGTTCAATTTGTTCTATATTCTCCCATTCTCCATTTTCTACTTGGATTCTGTCAAATGATTCTTAATCTTAAAAATCAAAGCAGACTTTGCTCAACCTAATATTGCAATAAAACTGCATATTCTTACTTCAACACACTGAACTCCAACACCTCCTATTTCCATTAATACTATGCAACCGATATCACTGTTACCTGAAAATGGGAACACAATACTGTACTCTGATAACACCCGCAATGACGCTAACACAGTACCTGGATCAGTACATGTAAATCCTTTCAGACTTCGCCAGCTATAGCTGACAGTTAAATAACCTAGGAAAGATGGTAAGACTATCAAAAAGCATCACTTCCATCGGGAATTGTCTTGCTGAACATCAAGAAAGCAACCAAAGCAATTTCTAAGAGATTCATGCCAAAATCGGTGGAAGTGAATAAAGTGAACAGTACAGCACTTGATTCGAGTTTCAACGTCATCAATGACCGACGTGGCAGTTCCTAATTCCTGCTTTTTCTGTTCACGGACCCAGTACCACCATTTATGCCGCGCGAATCTACGATAACAAATTCGAAGGTAAATTAAATTCATGAAAAAATTGAAATTCATGGCTTGAGGTGCATTTCTTTCGACTCAACGTAAATCTCGAGAATCACTGCGAAGGGAAGAGCCGCAAGTGCTTTCAAAAATGAAAAAAAAAACGCGAGAAAGTCTTTTCGAATCAGTGTATACGTCGCGGTACTAATGACGACTTTTGAGTGAAAAAATGACTTGCGAACTGCTGTAAGCTAAGACCACACACGCTTCGAAACATTGAATAAAAACAGCGAGCACGCATAATAAATATCCTTCGAAAATTAGCTCACTATCTGATCTCTCCCAAGTTCTTCATTAATAAGCATTCAGTGCGAAATGAACATTTGTCATTTACAAAGCCGACCACCCAACCCGCAAGAAAATTCCACCTTTGAGAAATAGCCCTCCATGCTTCAATATTAAAAAAAAAAATATTTCGATGAAAAATTCGACAATATACCGAAAAAATAATAATGCCGCCGTCTCTATTCTCTTCGAAACAAATCCCTTTGTTTCAGTTTTGAAAGAAAAGAAACCTTCAAGGCATAGTTAATAAAAAAGGCTACGTTCGAATTTAGATATCATAAATCCTTAAATGATCGAATTTAGTGACTATCCCCGCCAGGATTCAGAGTTCCAAATACCGTACATGTACATTTTTTCAAATCTTCTTCAAAATTTAAGAATTTAAATTATTACCTGATTTCAATGTTTTGACGCATTATATTAAAACAGTCGCGCAAGATTCCTGCAAGATTGGCCATTTTCAATCAAACAATACTCAAAATTCATGAGATCTCGGATCTTTACGCGTCCTTGCATACGATTACACATTGACTTGAAATTCGATTTTCTACTCGGAAACAGCACTGGATTTAACCAAACATCTCGACAAATTATTCACTTCACAATAAAGCCAAATTCTCCCAGCTAGTTTCCGAACTGACTCCACAAAAAAAGCTAAGATGCTTGCGGGGCTCACTGACCAGATCCTTGGCATTTCTCTATGATTTGTCGTCGGAAGACGACGACGATAGCAATTATAACAACAAGCACAAGTGAGCCGACAACGGCAACAATAATGGTCGTCACCGATGACCCACCGTCGTTCAACACTGTGGAGCAGTTTTCGAAACCACTCGTGGATTCCTTGGTCTTCAGCTCGTGTAGTGTGGAATTGGTGCACAAATCAGAAACGCAGGAGTGGATCAAAAGCGACGTCATGCCTTCCGGGATTTTGACATTCTTGCGAAGAAAATCGTAGAATCTGTTGTCCGCACTTGTGGCGTTCATTATTTGGCTTGAACTCTTCACAACGCATCCCGACTCGTAGTTCAACTTGGCAGGGAAACAGTGCTTATATAGTGCCACGGTCGTGCCTAGAATAAAAAAAAAATCCAAGATAAGTTCATATACCTCAACGAACGTGCGGAAAAATATTTGTCCCTAGATCGTTAATGGCCTAAATTCGAGACATACCAAAACTCTTCATGCAACCAAAGTCCACAAAAAGAAAAGAAATCACGAATAAAGTCAACAATCAGTCGAGTTCATTTGAATCACATAACTCAAATCATCAGCCACGATATTAATAAGACTTGCATCTAAAAAAAAGTTCGTCTCACAGACACGCAAAAAGCCGACATTGTTATATCACGTCATGATACGCAATCATGCAACAATAAGAACATGACGACCCGCAAATATATCCAGGTCAAATCATTTGAACGATTCGTGCCATTGTACGAGACTCCCCACTGGAAATCCAAATTCAAGCACAGCATCTCATATTTTGTGTTCTATTTGTTCCGAGAGTTCTGCTTCTCATCTTACACTCCCAGTCATTCGGGCATCTCCAAAACGGATATAATTCCAACAATAGAAACGCTCAATCCTTCCCTGACGCCGACTGAAAAAATATGAAGCATCGTAAAAACCGCCCTCGGTCAATCTTACGTGCTACAATTTGACGGATAGCTCAAATGCTAACAAAATATTCAAATACGTGGAAAATCCACATCGATGTTACCCCAAATCAAACTAATGTACTCATGCAAATTGACCATTTTATTCTAGAAATACGTTGCGCTTAATGTTAGATGTGTAGGTCGTCTGAAAAGGTTTGCTTGTGAGCAAGAAGTTGCCCACGTTAAGTCTTCCATCAAAGAGAATCCTCCACAAATTCATTTAAGGATACATAACATTCCAGCTTCGGTACTTATCCCACAATGGCGTGAAGGTTTCTGACTCGAGTTAGGATACAGGAAGAAATTTCGAATAGAGCTTGGTTTTCTCAAATGCTTTTTCAAAAATCCTCGAGGGAAGCTTACTTGAAAATTGGCGCATATGACAGAACAAGCACCACGAAGAAACTAATGCACAAGGTACAATTACAGCGTTTCATCATGGAAACCTAAGAAGTCTTGCTGAAATTATCGCACACTAACACGCAAACTTTTTAGCTGACCCAAGTACAGTACAGTAATTGATTTGAACTATTGAGCTTACTATAGCATTTTGAATGACGATGAACGTCTGTTGCCTCGAGCTACCCCTCACAACTTAAAATTCGAACACGAGGTTTGATTTACTGGTGTTCAAAGTCAACGCACACTTCGAATCTTCGTCAAAAAATTTCCAAACACTGGAAAAATAAATAAGTCCATCCCAAACAGCACAAAATATGATTAAAAATACCACATAGTGAGGTATTGCAACTCAACACAGCTGAACCTATTGAGCTTCTAAATGTCATCCCCCAAAACGAAACCCCTTTCAAGTTTACGGGCGGCAAGAATATTGCACAGATAAACTTCCTCCTTCCATCGTCTCGCAGTACGTTCGGTATTTGATTCAGTAATCAAGCATTCGAATCAACGTTACAATCATGTACGCAGTCCAAAAGTATTCGCAAAAAAAATTCAACCGGGAAGAGGATCAGAAGTGTCAGAGCTCAAGATCAAACGTCTTTTGAACATCACTAAAACCACCGCAATGCAGATCAACGGTATCACCAATGCGAGAACCATAATAAGCGCCATAGTAGACGACCCATCACTTCCCAGCAACTCCGCGCATCTTTCAAAGCCCGGCTGTGAACTTGAGCGCGAAAAATCCCAGTAGTTCTCACCATTACACAGGTTTACTTTACAACTGAATACGACTATGGAAAGATTCACTAAGTTCGGGGTCTGCTCCCACAGGATACCGCTAACATTGTGCGCGTCCTCGCTTGAGTTTCTCGCTACGCACCCTGCGTTATACCCTGTCTGCCCCGGGAAACAGTTTCTTGCTACGACTCTTTCGGTACCTGAAATTTCAAGCAGAACCCATATGGCTACGCAGTTCTGAAATTTTGAAGAAAAAGAAACGCTTACTGTACATATAAAAGGCTTGCTCGACATAAAAGCTCCATGCGTTATCAGACACGCATGACAAAAGAAAGTATTAGTTGAACAAGTTCGGCGAAGTCATACATACCTTCAATAACTAAACCACATAAAAATGCCTCTAACCCAATCGATGGTCCGCAAGTGCGAGACTTCGGAGCTTAGGACATATACAATATTTGAAAGATGATTACGCTGAATTGGAGATTCAAAAAACACATTCCTTTTAAAAAAAGGCGAAAAATCTTATGAAGAATTCCTAAATTAAACTCACCAACGTCATACACAGCAATGCAATATCCAAGGCATTCTGGAGTAATTGCCGGGGAAGTGCAGGAGTCCGGACTGGTGCATAAGTAACACGTGAGATTTTCTGAAAATTAGAACGGTGAATTACAAAATGCTTGTCATTCATAAAGCTTTTAATGATAATTTCGAACACGTTTAACTTTTCAAGCACAAAGAACACGACTGAAAATTTCGCTCATCCATCTAAAAGCTTTCTCCTACCACACCAATTCTGTATTCTCAAGTCAACCAAATTCAGAAAATAGGTTAAGTTTGAGTTGGAAAACGCTTTGGTGGGGGTTTTCTGGCGTTTTGAGAGATTCGAACAGTTTTCAAGTCAAGCTTAATTGACCACATTACAACTTCACAATTTCAACCAGCACAAAGTGATCATGGATTCGCCCCTCGATACAAGTACTGTAACGTACTTTCCTATGCGGAGTGAAGTGTTCAGTATTTCAATGAAACTTCATAACTCCCGAACATCAACACCTCTTCAAAATGATTCATCAAATCCTTCTCAGCTAGTTTCAAGGTGAAATACTGCTCATCTATTAAACGGAGGAGTCAAGTCCACCTCATTACACGATGCAGTTCTAATCGTGGAAAATTTCAGCTATAGAAAGAAATTTCAATTTAATTAAATGGACTGGAAGATAATCCCTGCACACCGTTTTACTAGGAATTGTTTATTACACGTTGAGTAATTCAGCCTGGCACGAGGATGCTAAGTTACGGTAAAGAAGGCGATACATTTTAGAGAAGGGGCAGATTCAACACGAAATGAAAAATCTGAAAAACGTGTTAAAAACACCACCTGCTGCTGTCGCAACGAAGCAGGCAGAAAAAACAAGTACTGCACACGGTACACGCATTTCAAAGAAGTATCCGATCACCGGTGTAACCTAAAATGTACGAAACATTAATGTAAATTGCACAACTGATCACAAAAATTGTCTCAGGGCGACTAGCAATCGCTGAAAAAAATTTGGCGATCAATATCACTCAACAGAATAATCCATTTTTCTCATATCGCCACGCACCAATAAGATACATGATTTCAACAAACGCCTAAACAAGCCAACGGCGCAAAAGTGTCTCTCAACAAGCGACCACGAAGAAACGGAATGCACACATACCTTCAAAAAACAAAACAAAACATGAACGTGAAGCAAAATTAGAGAAAGATGTAACCACGAAATTAAAAGAATTGCTGTGCTTCACAAGAATACAGGCACGCAGATGCACAAGGATTCATCCCTTCTCAACGCTTGCTCACTGTACGACATTCTATAAGTTGACTGAGTCAAACTTCATCATAGGTGTCGGAAACAATGAGCAGAAAAAGGAGGGACGAATCAAATCCTTTTTGGCTCACAGAGACCCAATTATCGAATGAATGCGTTCCAAAAGCTCTTCGCGTTTCTTCCCCAGGGTTGCATCTTCGGTGACATAATTCCCCTTGGCAATTTTGTTTCCCACAAGGCGTTCAGCAAGACTGACTTGCTGTCCAACAATATCCTTCAGGGTTTTGTCCAACTTCTGCAAGTCTAAAATCTTGTCAGCTAGGTCCGGAACACCAAGAGACCGCAATCGCGAAACTTGATCTCCAAGCGATTGAGCCAAATTTTTGTGATCTGCATTGATGTTCTTCAACTGAAAAAAAAGCCAGTCCTTGAACGAAAATTTCGCAAAAAATGATCGAAGGACTCACTTGGAATCCAAAATGTATGGAAGTTTCAGAAGCACATATAAGTACTGTACGTAAAAAATAATCTAGTTTCGTGAGCCATGTAGGTTAGCAATGGATATATCCTTGGCGCACTCAGAATTAAGTTATCCCAGCCCAACCAAAGAACAGCCCCATAAAACTCAATTTCGGCAGAATTAAATTACAATCCTGGATTTTAACTTGATTGAGTTATTTATTCTAAGCATATACGAATATCTAGTAAAATAAAATTTCAAGCACAAAAGAACCAAACACACCAGATATTATGCGGCATCTTTAATTAGGAAGGAATATCATTCCTGTTATCTCGGCGAATAAATTCAACAAGAGCTCCTCTACCTGCCTTACAGAACTCACCACCAGCAAGGGAGAGAACTCATTTGAACCCCAAGCAAATAACAATCATTCGATGTGTAAAAAAGGAATACAATCAACTGTTCCAAGCACATTTACGACGGAGATAGATCAGACATAGAATATTATATCCTCTTCAATTTGATCGCAAATCCTTACCGCGCTTTGAAACCCGTTAACGTCCTTGCTTGACTTCAGAGTGTGGATTGCAGCATCAAGGCTTGTGTAAATAGCATCTCGCTTCTCTTGAGTCGAGAGAACATTCTCCAACACACCTGCGGCTTTCATTCGAGCTTCGACAGCTTCATCCTAAGAAACAGGAGACTCAGGAAAATATGTTCGCCACCTCTCCAAAACTCTTATCACCTTCGAAATCGAAAAATCCAGCCTCACATAGATCACAATGACTAAGAACATTAAATAGCAAGCAACTACGATGAGCAAGGGTTCGAAGATCAGTCGCCAGGAGGGTAAGCGGTATTTGACTTGGAAATCCTGGATGTGGTTCTCAACAATATTTTTCTTTGTGGCGGTGATGACTTTGCGCCCGGTTGTATCCAAATAGGTTTTGAAAATGCTATCTGCTTTCTTCTCAATGCCCGGATATTCAGGAAATACGATTTCAACGTCTTCCGCACCTTCGGGCAACAACACGCTAACTTCGGCGCTATCAACTACCATTTCGTCAAAGATGTGATCAATGAAGCGCATCTGAAGAATGAAATTGTCGCCTGTGAAAGAAAAAATTCCATGAATACACAATTTTTGATTGCGCAGAAATGGGAAAACTGTCTTACGCCCAAGTTGGACTAACAATCTAAGGTATGAAGTAGTCGAAAAGTTTGTTCCCCTCACAGTAAAAGAAAAAAACATGAGAATTCTCAGACGTACCCCTAAAACATTACAACAAAAATTTCCAAATATAGTACAGTATTGTACAATGAATTCATACCTCTGCTGTACAGGTATTCATACGACGGTACGTTGTAACCGATCTTGTACTTCGTCTTCCAACCACCGAAAAGTGGGAATCGAGGAGTAAGCTCAACTTCGACAGTATCTTCCAGAATTTTCGTCCGCGACGTTGAAATGTTGCCGATGTCATCTCTGTAGTAGATTGATGATGCCGCAGCTGGGAGGAAAGTACGATAGGAAGCAACCGAGCTAGGACCAGATTGACCACGCTGATATTCATGGCGTGAGAAGGCACCCTTCAAACGAGCCCCAGTGTGAAGGACATCAACGTCTTCTTCCACTGCGATGTTTCCACCCCAATGGCTAATTTCAATCCACCGTTTCAAACTAGCAACAGTAAGAAATGGTGCGTTGTTTTCATAATGCACCGTTATTTCCTCCTGTCCACAGATAAAAATATTCAATTAATAAATAATACAAAAAGATCGACAGGCAAATCGCTCACCTCGCTGAAAGCTGGAAGGTTTTCATACGGCCCGTACGTAATAGACGTATCTGTAACTGAAACGGGCTTAACTTTCGTGTAACTCTCAATGTTATTTGAGGACAAAGTTACAACGGTTTTAGCTGATACGACTTCATAAGGAAGAAACGGATATGCATTTCCGGAATATTTCACGAGCTGTGGTTGGTTCTGAACAATCTTCGATGGGTACGGGACCAATAAGTGGGAGTAGACCAGATTCAACTCAACCTAGATAAAGATGAATCATCATTTACAACACTCATGACATCTGTATCTGGATAACATACCTCTCTGGTCTCCTTGCCTCCTATAGGACTGGAGAGGATAATTTTGTAGACACGCCCTTGCTGCGTTTTGTCTCCAGGCTTTACGGATAATGAAGCGCCCCTGTTCTTTTCTTTCCCCGTGAGTTCCTGGACAAGATTAAAATCATGCGACGAATCAGTGATTTGTAGATTAATAATCCTAATTATCTTCGCAAGAAAAAAAAATTCATACATATGCACCGAGCCAGGCAAGATTTGATTCAATAACTGCAGGGACAACGTAAGTGATGGAATCCTGAGAGGACGATCCAGGATTATGTAATGTCAACTTGAGATCCTCCTTGACGAGCTGGGACGAAATATCTACCTTTCGCCCGGCATTTTTCACGACAAGATTCTGAGCTGACACTCCGCATATGAAGAGAAACAAAACCAAAATTCCACGAGCCATTCTACAAGGCTCACGGATTCACTATTGAGTACAGGTAGAACAATTTCTTTCCCTACCTAAAAAGATAAAAGGAAGTCAATAAAATTTTCAGATTTCTTTCCTACATCCCACATCGAGTTAAAGCTTCCACTCATTTCGGCAACGTTAAAACTAATGGGATGATCAAAACCTTCTTTGCACATGGAACAGATGAAAAATACAAAATCGACACATTGAAGACGTTGCTCCCCTTCCACTTCATCCATGCTGACCCGAAACCAACGATGAAGAAATGACGCTAGTTCACGAAGTT
The DNA here is from genome assembly GCA_905338405.1 of Notodromas monacha. Classification (NCBI taxonomy): domain Eukaryota; kingdom Metazoa; phylum Arthropoda; class Ostracoda; order Podocopida; family Cyprididae; genus Notodromas; species Notodromas monacha. The sequence continues at coordinate 47,070 of CAJPEX010000235.1, read as the reverse complement.
TCAACACCCGGCTCCGTAGTCTACGGTGCACTTGAACTCACCGGCTGGCCATCAGGCTCAGCTCATCTGAAGGAGGTTAACAATGAATAAGGACAACTCAGCAATATCGCATGATCCACGGCACGGACTGGATGAACACATTCAATTTGCTACGGTCCTTGGTCAGCGCGTCTGAAATTTCAACCGTTGGCTCCACGCATGATTCACGGGCGGTGTACGAAGAACACCATACTGACGATGTCGGCATAACTGCCGACGTATTGTATTGCATCGGTGGTGTAGTTATAATTCACACTGACTCAAGTCATGGATTCTGGCATGGCGCACAGGCATCCGAACACGTACCGACACCTAGTTTTACTCGTCCTTTGTGATATACTTATGGATACACCCCTTAACCCTTAATCTTACATTGTCTTATTGCGATTTTTGTAATGGCCAGGGTTGTTCATTTATGCAGAAGATGAAACCCTTAGAATACGTAGCACCCCAAAGCCATGTATACTGTACTTGTAAATTGTATCTGGTTCATGGGATGCTTGAAGTGGTTCATTGTAACTGCTGAACTGTATGCATTGCATCTTGATATTTTCAAGAATATTGTAATCATTGGAATCCTATTGTACTGAAACACTTCATGAAAATTAATGGGTGCGCTAATATTGTTTGTTGATCCCGGCGTTTCCAGTCCAATTCATTAATCCATTTAGATGATCACTGCTCTCTCAAAAAATGTACGAGAACTCATCAAGTTCGGGGAAGGATGGCGCTGTCGATGGTATCGTTCATTCTACACGGCAGAGGTCCGCATCCGCGAAGTGAAGATCCGCGGTGGGCTTTCTCGTCGGTTCACCGCGCAAAAGCCTCAGCGGAAATGCCCACCGCGGATATTCACTCCGCGTATTTGGCATAGTCCCTTCCAAATTACGAATTAGGTGTGGCGCTACTTGAAGTGGTAGCTTCTTGAGCTCCAGGATTATGAAAATATTAGCGACAATGCTCGGTTATTGTCCAATTGTAATTGATTCGATTCTGTGTCAACCACTGTGCCCTTCGAGACAGTATTTGTGGTTTGGAAAATAGTGTGAATTTGATTAGATCCCGGACATATTGAGCGCGTTCAGCTCACTCTTCTATCGAAGTGTTGATTTAAACCTCGGTTGCTCTGCATCACAGGTAGCTTTCTGTTTTGTGTGTTCCGTTATGGCACGGTGGGAAGACCAACATAGACGGGACCACAAGCGAGAAGAACCACCGAATTCGCGTCTTTTTATTGTTTGTGGTAAAGATTTAAGTGACGAAGATTTCCAGGAAGCTTTTTCGAAGTTCGGATCCATTGAAGAAATATGGATGGTAAAGGACAAGATTTCCGGGGAGAAGAAAGGTGTTGCTTATATCAAGTTTTCCCGGACATCTGAGGCCGCTCTTGCGATGGAAGAAATGAATGGCAAATGTATTGCTCGAAGTCCTAGACCCCTAAAAGTTTTGATAGCCCACAAGTAAGTCGTAGAACAACCTTTTCAAGATTTAGAACCGTGTATAAACCTCATTTTCAGTCGCGACCAGGGTTCTAAAAGAGAAATGAACGAAGAAGAGCGGTTGTTGAGGCTGTTCATCGTTGCCCCACGACTGATGTCAGAGCAGGATTTGAGAATTCACTTTTCTCAGTTCGGTGACGTTGAGCACGTAACCCTTGTGAGGGACAAGGTTACGAAAGAGAGCAAAGGCTTCGGCTACGTCAAATACCACAAGTATTCTTGTTGTCCGGTTTGTTTGTATTAACAACCAAATGAGTTATAATTTTTTTCAGGATGTCGCATGCGGCATTAGCGTTTGAAAATTGTGATCGGATGTTCCGAGCAGTTTTTGCCGATCCCAAGCCCGTTCGTAACCAGACTTCGGGCGGATCATCTCAATCAGGCCAAACTCAGACATTGAGCACTGCAAGTTCGAGTGAAAAAGATCTGTTCACTGGGCACCCTGTGACACCATTGAGTGTCGGATTGGGCACCCCGTCTCTTACGTCGGGTACCTCCGGTCTTCTTCGTCAGTTTCCCACCAGTTTTGATCAACTGAGTTCTACTGGTTCGTTGAGAATTCCCTTCCGGACTCCGGGACTGCCTTATTAGTGGTACGTTTTTTAATGCAGCGTGTACACGTGCAGGTTCGACAGATAGTAGCGGGACTCGATTGGTCGTCCTTGCATCTCCGCAATTGAACCAAGACCAGTTGTGGCGTCTTTTTGACATAGTGCCTGGGTTGGATTTTTGTGACTTGCGAAGGAAGAGTGGACAGGTATTAGTGAAATTGTTCCGGCTAGGTTCATTCCGCCCATTGTTCGTCTAAATTTTTTTAATTAGGGTCGAAGTATCGCGAATGTCGTCTACAACAACGCCCAATCGGCCAACTACGCCGTGGAGAAGTTACATGGGTTCGAATATCCTCCTGGCGAGCGTCTTATAGTCAAGTTTTACTCCGGATTCGGCGATAAGTTAGTGAACTGGTGATTACCGTAAAACTTATTCTCGTAATTTAGATTTCCTTCCCCCAGTTTGTGCGGACTGTTCGATAACAAGCTGTCATCTGCAGCAACATTGCCGAATGTATCGGGTGGAACGGCGTCTGGTGGAAGTGCCGCCACTGCAGCTATGGCTGCAGTTGCCGCAGCTGCTGCTGCAGCTTCACAAGGTGTTAATGGGAATCAGATTTCTCCAGAAATCGCAAGGCAAGTATCCACGCTGATGGATACACTTGTTACCTGCCAAAACTTGATGCAAGCTGGCAACTTCAACAATGAAAATGGTGAGTTTCATTTGTTGTGATGACGTTTTATCTTCTATTTTGGTCATTACTCTCTCTTTCTACCAATTCTTTTTTCTTAGCTGGTTTGGTTGGAAACTTGCTGGGTCTGGGGACGACTCCGGACCTTAATACGGCTCCGGGAATATCCCCTATGTTGGGACAGAATGTTCTGACCGGTTTGAACTCCGCATCTGGAGGAGAGATGTATGATCCGAGTTACTGTTCTGTGAAACTTCCCGCTCCTCAGCCGCTTGCACCACCTGACTCCAGCATTGCGCTTAGGTTTGTCAATGTACAGTACATCTAAAGTGTGTCTGAAAGTACTGAAACCTCATTATGCGAGGTGAACTGCGTACGTGATCCATATACTTCCTATGTTTGATCTTTGAAATGTTGATTTCAGTACAGGTAGACGTCACTGGCACTCCATTAATGAACATATCAGTTTATGAAAGGAATCCAAATACACTAGCCTCTGTGTTCCGCCTGTAAACGCAGGTGCATGTCGATGAGGAAATTTTCCGAGAAATTAAAATTCTCGGAGAGATTTTTCTATTCACCGCTTAATTCCGTGGAGTATTTTGACGTAGTTTTACTCGTTTTCCACGTATAATTTAATTGGCGATTTTAATACAGTATTTACGACGTTCCTCGGAAATCTAAGACGCATTCATGTAAATTAGGCGTGAATTCACTTTTTCCGTGTTTCGTCTTTTGTCTCTTTCGAAGTTTGTTGACATCCAAAAAGATTCCGTTCACCAAATTCCTGCCAAAGATTGTTTGAGCATATGCGTATTCCTCATTTCTACGATAAATATCAAAATCTTGATATCTTTTCGGGTTGTGGTTGAGACTAGTTCTAGAGAGCCGAGTTTTCTTAATTGAACCATCTGATGCAAGAACATGAACACTTTGGGGTTAACTTCAACTTTCTATATGACGCGCCGGCGTGGATAAGCATGATCCGTCTTAACTAGATGTTTCGACCGATTTCAGCGAATTTCAAACCCCTCGAAGGATTTTTTCTTCTGCACCAAACCATGTCAAAAAATTTTAGAAGACTTCGCATTACAATGTATTAAATGGCTCAGTTCACGTTTATTGGATGTATTGCTCTGCAATTAATGCTTGTTTTTGTTGCCAGGTTGTTTATCGTTTGTTATCCTGTGCCGCCGGCATTGTATGCTTTAAAAGACGTTTTTGGAAGATTCGGCGGTCTCATCGATGTGTATATCCTTCACAACAAGAATTACGGGTATGCGAAATACGCAAACAAAGCGGGAGCTGAACGGGCTGTCGCCGTAAGTCCAAACGAATATACTTTTAATCCATCCATTTCTCTGATTTGAGTAAAACTTTAGAATAGGTTTGGAATTTTACTTGGTTGATGAACTTAACGCACAACTGTACGAAGCAATCATTTTCGTTCTCGGCGAAGTTGTGATGCACCTCGGTGATGTCTTTGTGTGTGCACGCGAACGACCGTAAAGTTGATTATATTCTAGTGTATGTCTGACTGTATGTATTGTGGCTACCAATTTTTAACTCTAGAAAGAACCTTTTCCGTGAAATGGACAGAAAAATGCTGTACTTCGATATGATAAAACACTTAAGTTTTATCATAACTTGGTGTTTACGTTAGACGCGAGGTTTTCTTTGTAGGAACCGATTGCGCTAGGTCAGGTCCAGTTATTTTTAAATCATGTATTACGGGTAGAGTGAGTTGTACGCAAGATCATGAAGCTAGATAGGTCACTGCTATGCCTGATGATTTTTTGGGATAGTATGTTCGGTCAAGTCCAGAACTTCTAGACCTATATATGCGAACCTCATCTATTTCATCGCCGTGTAAGCTGTAAGAGTGTTGTTCTGCGTGCAATGAATTGTCATGAAATCGTAACAGCACCAGCGCCTCCCGCTGATTTACTGTTTGTAAGGGTTTAATTTCATTTGGAATGTATACAGGTGTTGCACGGACAAGAAATTTTGGGATCCCGCCTCAAAGTTATGATTGCTACGGATCCAAATTTCATAAATGCTTCATCCACAACTAGCTCGACGTCGACGTCACTGGCGGACGTTCTTTCTGCTTCCACAGTCAATTGTGCTATGTCAGGTTCAGGTTCGTCAACATCGTCATCGTCGTCTGGGCACTTATCGGACCGAGCCGACTGCAAAAGAATTAGAATCGAGAGAGATGCTACCGATACAATCGACGGTGAGTAGACGTTCGATCACTTGAGTTTCAGATGATTATACACCGACGGAGACGCTTTAATTTTCTTATTCATCGAATTGTTCGTGCCATTAGAAGACTTTTATTTCGCTAGTTTGGTGGAAATCTTTGGCTAAATGCTTTCGAATTTCGGCTGTGACATTTGAAAAAAAAATAAATAAATGTGCATTTTGTTGTTACAGATTGATGAAAAATGGACTTGACCAGAACTATTTGACCACTTGACCGACCGACGTAGTGAACAAGTTGACCATGGACTGGATGGTAAAAATCGCAGTTGAAGCAGCTTTTTTTCACCGTGTTGCGAAAATCGTGGTTCCTTTGTGTCCACTTAATGCACCTACGCCTCTCAAATTTTCTCATGTGAAGAGAAAATGGTTTGGCTTTTTTATACCGAAAAAAATGCTCTGTTATTGGTGACGGCGTGGACTGTACAGACGGACGCTTCTCCTAGACGCATAATTTTTTTCCTCTCCCAGTATTTGATATAAACTAATGTTCATTACTTCTAATTTTCAATTCGATTAAGCATAGGTTTGTCATGTCCAATCATTCGGTGAAGAATCTCCAGTATCCTGTTGAAGACTGCGTCCTCCTTATAATATCTGCCCCTCCCCACATGCAAGTCACAGAACTCGAGTTATTTGGAATAGGTTCGGTGAGGATATTCGTTATTTGCAGATTTGTTCTTTTCATCTTCACGGATTTCTTATACTTTAGGTTTTTGGTAAGGTTTGATGTGAGTTCGGAATATTCTGGTAGGCGGTCTGTAGGGTTCTAAATGACAGTTTGATGGGGTAGGCAGTCTTGTATAAGATTTATAGATGTTAATCTTGCAGTCATTTTGGAGCAGCAGCGTATCAAATATATTTTCACTAGGGTGGGGCAGCTTTAACGTGGAAGTACTCGCAGACTTGATGTTGCAATCGCTTGGAAAGCTCGAAGAAAGAATTGTGATTTGATGCTTAGAATTGCGGAGACCAATCTTTTCAAAAACTGCCTCGGATGATTTTTTTAATTCTTGCGTCAACTATAAACTTTCACGTATGGTGGCTGGAAACGAAAGAGGTCGACTGATGCTATGAATGATTTACGGCTGCTGAAGGTGCTAAAAACGTATGAATGAAGTGATTTCTTTTGATTCTGGACGATTGGAATTTCACTGCGACTGTGGAAGTGTTAGCTAATTCGTTTCCGCCGAATTGAATTGCGATTGCGACTCTCGTAGACTTTGTTACTGCTGGATGAAAGGGGACGGGTGGTGTTGAATAAAGCGAGTCTCGTGCGTGAGACATAACTGGACTACGTTGTTTCGTGACTGACTTGACGATTCGTGGACGTGGGAACTGACCGTTTCTAGGGGAGCATCTTCTTACTGGCTGATTTTGCTGTTGTATCAAGATTTTTATTGCAGCGTTGCAGAGTATTTCTGAGCTTCGATCTCTGCAGGGAATCGTGCGGTAGTCTTTCTGGACCAGACAATGCTTTGCAGGAATTCTTCGAATATCTTTCTATCTTGTGTGATAAAATGTTGACAATTGAGTGAAATTGAGCTTTACTTGAAATAAAGGGGGAATTCGCAGTTTCCATTAGACTTTTTGTATTGTTTGTACTGAGTTTTGGAAGAATAAAAGTCCTTCTGTGATAAATTTGCTTCAATGGCTTTGTGCATATTCAATTTGTGTATGAGCAGATCAGGTATGCATACTACATTACAGTGGTTCTTTGCCTAATGACCACAATTTGTTCTTGCATGGTGGTTGTTGAGTGAAACAGTCATAAGGCAGGTCACCTTTCTTAAGGATTAATGTAAAACCCATTAATTGGTTCCTGAGAAAAAAGTTTTGCAGAAAGATGTAAAATTGGCCCACATTTTCAAATAACAAAGCAGAGATCCCTGAAACACTGCTATTGTTCATTCAAATACTTCTCAATGTAAAATTGCCTTGCTCTTTTTCAAGAATAATTCACAGAATGAATAGCAAATTTACTTCATGCGTATGTGACATCTATGAGCAAAGCAGAATTCAACCTTCTTGTAAAACTTCCTGCAGGTGTCACTTTTAAGAGACAATTTTAGGCCTTGAATATCACCAAGTACAATTTCCTTCAATTCTTCTCACTTTCCCTGGACGAAGATGTTTGAGAAACAACCATTTTTGTTGAGGGGAAGAAACAACAGCATTAAACAAAATTTATTAGTTCAAGGGAAGGCCAGAACTGGTTTGCTAGGTGGGTCAGTGGTTGTTAAGCAAGGCATTTTTTTTAGGTTTTCAGTGGTTGTTAAGTGGATTGGACAATTGGTTGTTAGTTAAGACACCTCTGTATTTGCTGAACAATCATCATTTTGTAATCTTTTCTTGTTTGATTTAACCCCTAGCTTGGCCCTTCATATGCTCAGGTAGGTTCTTTTTGATTGTCTACAATTTTCTTTGCAGTTACCTTTTTCTGTAGTTTTCCACCCATCAAAACTGTGTTCTCTGTTTTGGCAAAAAAGAATTTCTGTAAATTTAAAATAAGCTTTATTTTGTTTTCAACTGGTACTATGTCAGTTTGTTTTACCAGCAAGAAAAATACAACTTTCTTTCTTTATTAAACTGAAGCGAATTGCCCTCATTATGCCATTCTTCAGTTCTTAAGGCATATCTGTGCTGTATAATACTTGTTTACATATCTTGAACTTGTTGAAGATTTCCTTCAAACAATAAATGAAGGATTTTTGGTCTTCCAGTAAATATTGAGGTACTTTTTGTTCTATCGTTGTTTCCAATACGACGAAGTTCCTGCTTCCGCTGTGTATTTTCACGTGTCTTGCTCGCTCTGAGGGCGAAGTGAATGGTGAAGTTTTATTGTGAATTGCCTATTTCGATGCTGAACTGTCGATTCTACATGATCGTAATGAATATTTTTGTGAATGAGGTGTCGTGTGGTCTTCCTTAAAAGAAGTTGGACGGTAATTTCGCGGCACTAAAAGTATCGGTGACGATATCCATAACTACATATCACTGTTCAATTTTAGTGTTTTGCAGGTATAGTCGAAATATGGACCCCGAGAACTGCGCGCTGTGTGCCTTTTATGATCTACCGAACGAAGTGTTAATGCATATTCTGAGTTTTCTGCCGTATGAGGAACTATCACGATGCAGATTGGTTAGTGGCAAGAATATTTGTATTTTCTTTTCAGTGAATTTGAACATCTTTTCATTAGGTCAATCGAAAATTCAACATTATTTGCGGTCATCTACTTACTCTCGGTTTGAAAAAAGCTGATGAAATGAAGAAACGTCTATCAAAGCAAATTAGGCGACTAGCTCCACGCCGCGAATCCTTGAGAAGGAAACATGCCTTGGCTTGTACTTTGGATATTCTGTCTGCGCTGGACGTTCGAATGTCTCTTCTGAGCATGTCTTACATGCGTTACGTCGGTCTTCAGTTATGTCCTGTTGTCCCTGGGAAGGTTTGTACTGTACACTGAAGAGTCACGTTTTCTTCGGTTCGTCATGCCTTTTTTAATCTGATTTTTTGAAGGTTTTGGATGAAATCTTCGCACTTTTGAGGAGGATCGCTTCTTGTCCTACGAACGTAGACCCCGACATTCTTGTGGAAATCCGAGATATATCCTCTATGGCTGTGGAACATTTTGAAGAGAATATCGCTCCGGTGTTCAAGGAGATGGAATTGAGCGGTCGTGAGTGCCGGGGAATTTGAACCTTTATATTCTGTCACTGTTTTCGTTCGAAGATTCGATATCAAGGGAATTGAATATTCGCAGATGGAAAAAATTTGAACAGTTTGAAGAGAGTCATCCAAGCGAAGTCGGAATCGTGTGATGGTGTACCGTCGAAGCAAAAATTACTCATAGATTTCAATACATACGTAGAGATGAAGAACACCGCGAGATCTCTTCTCAAAGAAGTTAGTATGCCTTTTTAATTTCAGAAATGTCATTCGTTTTTTTGAATGTCGTTCTTTTCCTCTTTAGTATTGTTCGTTGAAGCGTAGGCTTAATTGTGTGGAAACTGCTGTATCTGAAATGCATCGGTCGAATTTTGTGGTACTGGAAGCAGCAGCGGAAGAAAATAAGTCACGAATCGAAAGACTTCAGGAAATTACCGCGTCTTCTGAAAAGTTGTGTCCTGGTGGTGTTGGATACACCCGTAAGAAGAAACGTGTCGCTGACGGTGGTGAAGTGTCGAAATTGAAGAAACGGAAAGTGGCAAGAAATGTGTAAAAACTAAAAATTGTGATGCTTTTTGAGCAGCCGTAGACAAAGTCATTCATCTCTCACGTGTACAAACCTTCCACCTGGTTGAGGATGCGTTCTTATGCTACGCATAATTTCCGACAGATGTGTGATTGTGAATGAATCCGTGAATTTTTCTGTTGAAAAGCGTTGTTCGAACATGGATTTAAACGCCGGGCTTGAGGATCTTCCGGACGAAATGCTCGTCAAAATTCTCTCCAGCTTGAACTACGGACAACTGGCGTGTTGTCGAATGGTGATTGGTTTTTTTTATATATTTTTTGGGTTAAAAGCCTCTTGAAATATTTTATATGATTACGTTTCTGTATCAATTAGGTCTGTAGGAAATTCAATGCCGTTTGCGGGGAACTGTTGTCCGCCGGATTTATTGCCGTGGAAGCAGAGAAAAATCGTATTTCAAAAGAATTGCGACTTCGGACTCCAAGGCGCTTCTCTGATCGCAAGTGTCATTCTTTATCAAAGCATATTGAGATCTTGGCTTCGTTGGATACCAGGATTTCGTTATTGCACATGACCTACTCACGTTACATTGACTCGAAGCAGTGTCCGTTTGTTCCTGGCAAGGTTAGTTTTTTTCGGTCTATTAATGCTTTTTGTAACTTTGACAGACTAGTACAGCTAGTGACTTAAATACTATGCAGTATCGTCATCGTTTCCGAAAATTTGTTGAATCTATTCAGTATTTCTGTGCGTTGCCGTCCTTTCATAGAAATTGCTTCAAGGCGAATTCATATCAAACGATGGTGCGAATGAACGAGTTATTATCATGAAAACATTCAATGATTGAAAAGATGATGATTTGTTCGGGTTTTGACGCTCGCTGAGTTGCTCTTTTTTGTACGAGTTCATTTGTGCTATTCTTAGTTAGAAAATTGTGCCCCGTTTATCCTGATTGCAAAAGATTACAAATTGGTTCGAACTTGGCTTTAGGTTCTGGATGAGATCTTCAGAGTGCTCAAGGTGGTGTCCAAGTTTTCTCCTATTCCGTGGGACTCGGAAATGCTAAAAGAACTTCGAGATTTGTCATCCATGGCAATAGAACATTTCGACGAGTTTATCGCCCCGCAATTCAAGGGAAAAATCCGGAGCATCATGCCGATTGGGCTATGTAATGTAGTCTATCGTGATTTCTGCGATGTATGTGTTAAAATTTTGTGGTATTTCCTTTTCTCAAGCTACTTCAGTCCTGGGTAGCTTGCAAGTGTCCCTCTCAAGGACACCGAAAAAGCAAGTGGGGACCTTCAATCCCTTGGACGGATTCGGAGTTAAGCCGAAGACTTATCTTGGAACTTCGACCAGGAAAACGTCGCATCCTGGTTACGGTAGCGATTTCAGAAATTTGACGGCCGAAGAAACTGTTCGTAATCGCATGCTGTTGATCGATCCCGACGAATATTGGGAGTTGTATTCTCAAATTCAGTCTTTAGCTTTAACGGTGAATGGATATTACATTTATTCATTTTTTCACTATTGATCATATTTCTTTCTTTTTAAGATCCCGAAGTTGAAAAAACAGATTTGCAAACTCACTTGTGAGCTGAAATCGAAGCCATCAAACAGCCCGCCGGTTGGAGATTTGGAGCGTGTTTTAGCTCAACAAGAACAGCAGCTGGATATGTTGGAACGTTTGACGATCATTCAAACTGAGCATGATGAAATTTGTTGTGCCGTCGAAGTGGAAAATGGATCCGTAGAATCCGGTGCAGTGATTGACAAGTGCGACGTGAAAATAACGAAAAAGTGCATGAAACGTACGCGTCAGAAAAATGATCCTGCTACCATTGATCGTGCCGGTCCATCGAAGCGATGTCGTCGGAAAAATTGATGGACTACTCGTCGTTCAGGGGGTTTACTATTTCTCCCAGACCTGATAAAAACGATGAGTAATCGTAAAATTTAATCAGAGGTCTGTATTTTGTATAATGATTTTCGTGACTCGTCAGTGGAAATGTGATAAGCCCGCATGTTTGAGCTATTTTTTTCTGCTGATGAGCAGTGCCTTGAATTGTCTCAATTGGTTTTCGTTCGGGTTATGTATTTTTCAGTGGGTGAGCAATTTCTTCGGTTTATATGACTAATATTGTGTGATTGGGTCCAAATTCAAAATTGCGTGTACTTTCAAGAAAACGCATTTGACGTCGTGGTCTGTGTGTTGTTTTCAACCCCCTTCTGCAGTGATGTTTAAATTACGCTTTGTGATGTTTCAGGTGACGCTATTCCGCTACTTCTTCTCTTTTCATTGCCATCTTGTGTTATTGAGTGGTGTTACCGTCCATATCTTTTCCCGTTTGAATGGGAAGTATGAATTGCGTCCGTTCAGTGCCTTTCATATGACTGATACCCGTACTGGGTGTTTGTGAAACGAAAGCAGAATTGGTGAGTACCAGAATTTTTGATTTAGTGCAGAACTTATTTTTCTTCTTCAGAAATCTTTGATCCCGTTTTGTTAGTGTTGATTTCACAGAAGTACTGTATTACGAATTAAGTAGACGCTGTTGTAGTCGGATTGAATGCCGTTTGGCTTTTTGTTTCGAGCCCACTTACTTTCTGTGAATGGGAAAAAGGCTACAAATTATACTCGATGCCTCATCAGAAGGATATATATGTTATTGTGATTTTTTTTTTGTGCACCGAAAACTTCTTGAGGAGATGAATTAGTTATGAAAATGAGGAAATACGTTGGCTCCCCTTCTTATTTTCTTACTGGGTGAACATGAAATGCAAGATGAAACTGTTCGAAAGGACTGTCGAGAACTGTGAAGTTCCCGTGGCGAAGGTTTGAGAAAAATACCATTTTCTACGGAAGAATTATCAAAGGAAATAATCATGAAACATTTTAAAGCTCTTCCTGATGATTCCGGAAGTCCAAAATTGTTAATTCCCCGACTAATTTCTGTATCGTATCTCGTCTGCTTGTGGTAGAATGAGATGTAAGCAAGTATTCTCCTGAAATCTGTGAAAATTTTGAAACGATTTGCTTTAAAAAGCAAGGAAGTTTGTTTTCCCTTTTCTGAGATGCGTGTTCAGAGTAGATACAAGTTAAACATTAGGTTTGATTATCACTGAGTGCATTCATGGGCCCCCGATTATTCTTATCTTGCAGTACTAAACGTTGTGTCGGTGCAAATGTAAAGGACCTCCTTCGTCCAACTTTACCAGCTCCAGCACTTCTCGAATTTGCGGCGAGGACACTGATTTAAGTCGGGAATTTTTCTATTGGAAACCGTGCTGCAGTTCACATTAGCGCTTTTTTTTTAACATCGCGAACTTCACATCATTGCCCGCGCTGATTTGAATGGCACCAGTTTAGTTCCAGCATGAAAATGATGCCAGATTGGAAGGCTGACTTTGCAGAGGATCGGTTAGATGTCACATTTCATTATTTGAAAATTGGGTGACGAATACTGTCCAGGTATTTCATTTTGTAAAGCGAGTGCATTTGCAGATATTATTTTCTTCTTTTGGCACTTGAACCCCTCCCCTTAGGCGCAGCCACGTGGTGATGGCCATAGTCAGATCAACCAAGAGGATTATCGGTTTATCTGTTACGAGTGGTTTTGAGCACATTTTTTGCAGGATGCATTTGATTTAGATTTTCAGCGTATTTGGTCACTTCCGATGGGTTTTCAATTGCTTCCGTCGCATGTTACTCATGTGTCACTGTTATTTGAGAAATCTTGAAGGTCTGGGGGTAAAAGGAAAGTCAGAATCGATAAATTGTGGGTGTCTTTGGAAATCACAACGAGCTAAGCAGGTTCTGTATTACAGCGTACAAGAAGAACCTTTTAAATTTCAGATTATTTCAGGGATTTCCAGGCTGTTGTTTGGTAAAGGGTCGGCAGGAGAAAAATAAATTTCCTCCTGTCTTCTGCAAGTCACAAGAATTGGAATTATGACTAGAACGGTCATTTAAGATTATGCCTTGAACGTTCACAAACGAACAAATTTATTGTTAAGGGAACTAGTGTAGAGGTTGCTTATTTAGCATTTTCAGTGAAATGACATTTTGTGCTTACATTTTTTTTTCTTTTTTTCTGTCGACGCGAAAATAAATTTCATCGAGTGTTTGGCGGAGTTGGAGGTTGAGAAGAAAATGAGCGTTGGTAATTTCAATTAAATTTTTCTGTTTTTTATCTGTAAGCTGTACAGTACTTCATTCCTAATTTTTGTCTTACGGTACTTGTTTTTTTTATTTCAGTTCAGGCTGACCTCATGGAACTACCGCACTACATACCACGTTCAAACATCGGCTACTATCAGCAACAAACTCCACCCCCGATGTCTCAACAAATGATGCATTCCAATCTTCAGCAACAGCACAACCCGATGATGTCGCAAATTCAGTATCGGTCTTCACACCAACCGATGTTTATGCGGGGTTCGAACAATTTCGTGCCAGCGAATGTGCCAATGCAACCCCAGGTGTACCAGCACAGTTACTCAGCTTCCGTTCAGAACACATTCCATCAGCCTATGGCCCAGCTTCCGGCCTACCATCAAAGCATGATGCCAAATCAGCCAGTGCCGCAGACTGTGAGTTTTTAAAGTGTCAGTTTCACCCCACTTCCTGAGCGTAATTGTTGTGGTTCCTGTGTAAGACGCCTGTGCTCTCCGCAACGGGACGTGGGTGTCGCCTGAAGGTAATTAGGGTTAATCTCTAACCGAAGTTAGGTTATCTTGGTTAACGTCGTTTTTATTTTCCATGGGTTAGGTTTAGTGAAATGAATTGACGGTCTGATCAGGTCTGGTTACATTGAACCAATTACATTCAGTTGGATTAGTTGAGGTTCTGGTTATTTCCTGTGAGATCAGCTGAAAATAGGATTGATGGTTCTGGCAACGCCTGTCCAACATTCAGGAAGAAGTCAGGCGCTGAAGAGAAAAAAAAAATCGAAAGCTAATATTTTCCCGTCTTATCCGGGATCAATTTATATTCTGTTACCCGTGGGTATGTATCGTTGCGGGATTCAAATGCGAATCCTTCTATCTTATTTTTCATTAGCCGGTGAATGAAGTGGTACCCGAAGTGCTGGCGAGCAAGGACCCCATAACTAAAGCAAAAGCGTTGGTTGGAGCAGTGAAGCGAGCGCTGGAACATTTAATTGAAGTGGCCATGGGGAATCTCAAATACAACGCCAGTGTTTGCGCTGGGTGTCCGAATTCTGTCCCTGCGATGCCTCCACCTGCTTTTGAATCCGCATTAGAAGAATTCGTTTTACTAACGAACCGATTGGAGATGCATTTGAAGGTGATTTATTTAAATAAGGATCTGAGTAAGATTCTGTTACCGTTTCCTGGATCAAGTTCACGATTGTCTGATGGAAGTGAGGATTGTTTGTTGACGGGTTTGATGATCAGGATGATTAGAATTGAGGGACCTGATTGTCTTTGCATCCGTCGAAATGTCGACCATTATTAGCGTTGCTTTCTGTTTCAGTTATTGAAAGAAGCTTCAGACTAAAGCTTTTTCAGTTAGTATGAGCTTGGTTTCAGGTCAGCTCGCCTTCAGAAGCTTGCGACGGAAACTCGGTGAAAAATAATTCTCAGTGATTGATCTGGATGAACTTGATATTGATGAAATTCTGGAAATATGTCCCAGCTTAAAATCTTGAGCTTTTCTTCGAATACAGAAATTTCAAACATTTTCTGCGACTATAAAATGTTCCACTGATGTCTTACGTTGTCGTACAACGAATTTTTAGTGCATGCAGATGTCGCTGGCTGTCACAGTGGCATTCTAACTTTATAATGGGTCAACTGAAACCAAATCTGCTGCTTGGTTCTTCCTGTACGCATGATTATTGTTAGTAGAATTAAATTACTGGCTAACCGGTCAATGGAAGGATTAATGACGGGTTGCCTTTTTTTGCGTGGAACAATTTTTCAAAAATAAATCCTCAACAATTCCACTACCGATTTTGATCGATTTTTGCATGTATTACTGACGATATTAAGTTCGGGAGCCACTTCGATGAATTTTAGCTTTCTGTAAACTTTACATCCTTAATCAGTGAAAAATTCTCATCGATCGCGTGCTGGTATTCATTTGGTCAATGTTAGTGATGAATTTTTTTCATTTCACTAGATAATATTGGAAACCTGGAAAACTGCGAGCGTGAGCCAACGCTTTGTGCCATTGCCGGTGAGCTTGTCAAAGATGGACTCCATCCAACCTGACAATGGGGTTCTGAGTTATTCGCAATACCTCGCCATCGTTCGTGGGCAGGTTGAATTCATCTCTGGGCTGAGATCTGCTCTCACCACGTTCACTCCGTTGTAACTCTGCGTAAACTTACCATTCCACAAGGAAAGCTTCCTCGCTCGAGTATTCAAATGTTCCTTCTCGGACCAACTTCAGGAAAGAAAATTTTGAAATTGAAGTTTATGATGCGTTGGGAAAATGTCGAGAGTTTAGCGTCCCGTGTCGAGATGCGTGTGTATATATGCGATGTCGTCGTGTTCAACGTCTCCCAAGATGGGGGAAATATAATTTTAGTCTTGCATTGATAGCTGGCATTCCTGGTGCGGATGTGTCCCAGAAAGAAAAAAAAAAACTATGGGCGCATCTTGTAGAATCGGAGATATGGAAACTACGCGGTTTTTTTGTGGATGAAGAGAGCGTTTTGTCACTCCTTCGTCCCCCTGAACTTATCGCTGGAAAACTGTCTGGATTAATCGAAGCGCCACTCGGAGAACTATGCACTGCATCTGAACTTCGAGTATATTCGAAATCTCGGCTGCTGAGCTTCGCTTGTATCTTGTGATGGACGGGATGTATTACCAGTATCCAGAGAGAGAAAACAATGTTTTTTCAGCGGAAGGTGTGTTGATGACGTCTAATGGATTGTCCACGCGCAGTGGTGTTATATTTAATCTTGTGATTTGAGTTCCGTATTTGTTATATGATCACACAAATCACTCGGAATTGCTATCTGCCTCCCAGTGCCTGAATGGATGAAAGAAACGGGGAGAAAAAGGAATATTTTGACACGTGTTTTTCGCTGTGATCCGTTCGTCAAATTCCTCGATTTCTGGGTGGGTATTGGCCAGTGCACATAAATTAGTCAGCAGTAAAAGTAGAGCTATTGGGCACTTCAGGGGACATGTGTTGGATGGTGTTTGTTTTGCTTGTTTGCTCGGTTATCTCGCTAGTCACGGGCCTTCGACTTGGCAAGAAGAAACTTTATGAGCTGGCTTCGGAGGAAGATCTGTGTGCAGGGAAATAAAAAAGAAAAATGGTGTTGTTGTTTGTAGAAATTTGAACTCGGATTTATGCCTTTTGACAAACTCTTTTTTTGATCTTCGATGAAAATGCTGTGTTGCAGGTGAAATCCGGTCGATCGTGATTCACGTTTTGCTTGGTTCGCGCGTCAGGATTGCAGCAGCGTCTAATGGGCTGACCAGCTTTTGGCATTTATTTGCACTGAGAAAATTTTGCAAATCACGCCAAGACGATGGAGGATGAGGTTATGACCTTCTATCCAACATGGGAGGAGTTTCAAGATTTTCAGGGGTACATCGCGTACATGGAATCTCAAGGAGCTCATCTTCGCGGAGTAGCAAAGGTTCGTTTTTTAAAGTACTGTACGATATTGTCAAGATTTCGAATTTGAGAAGTAATATTTTCTTCATCCATTTATTGAACTCAGAAATTTTGGTATGTCTTTCAAGGCTGAATACGAAGGGGAAATTTTATCGATGCGCTTAATTTTTTCTGCGCCTTTTATTTTTGCATCACCAAGAAACTCAATCTCGTGTGATGAATTGCAATTTCGAACGACTCCTCATTCAAATTTCTATTTATAAGTACATATTGACGGGAGCTTTTTGCTATACTGTACAAGTGTACAGGCTTACCTGAAAAATTTCATGTACACTTCGACGGATTTCAAGAACGCGGAAGGAATATTATTTCCATGCCTCAATTAACCGCGGATTTGACTAGATGTGGACTCTCTCTCCACAACGAAATTCAATAGACCAGACAAATTCCGTTGTAGAAAGAATTTATTTGTAGAGAACCCCTATAACATTCGGAGAAAATCCTGTTGAATAAAAATAAAAATCGTGATACGGAGATGATCGTTTTAGACAAAATTATTGTAGAAAGAGTCCACCTGTACTTGTGACATTGGGGAAGTGAGCTTGAAAAAATGTTATAAAATTAAGATCCTTTTGAAAAGCCGAGGTAACCTTTAAAAAGTCGCAAAAACATTTTTTTAACTTCATAGAATTTTTTTTTCTTTTTTATTTAGATTGTCCCTCCAAAAGAATGGGTTCCTCGACGCGTCCCATTGGCAGACGCACTGGACTCTCTGGGCGATTTCAAGATAAAACATCCGATTCTCCAGAATCTTATTCCGCATGGCGGAAAAGGAAATAAACCATTCTTTGTCGTGAACGTCCAGCAGAAAACTTTACCGTTGCGAGAGTTCGTGAAAAAGGCTGACGACAAGTAAGTTCTGTTCATTTCGGGGCAAAGTGTTGAATGGTTGATTTATGTGCCAACGGCGAATTTCAGTCCTCCACCAGCCACGTATGACGACGTCGATGCGATGGAACGTTTATATTGGAAGTCATTGTCGACGAAACCTACGCTTTATGGTGCGGATATTTGCGGAAGCTTGACCGACACGGATGTCAAGGTACCGAATGTTTATTTGTATCTCGTGCTAATGAATTGTCAGTTGATGCATTTTTAATTTGTACATATCGTGGAAATGTCCAAGAGCTTTGAAAGAGCGTTTTGATCAGGCCCATAACATCAACCTGATGTTCGTTTTTCAACTCTGCAGATTTGGAATTGTCAGCATCTGCCGTCGATTTTGGATTGCCTGAAAGACGATTACACGCATTCAACTATCGATGGTGTGAATACGCCTTATTTGTACTTTGGTATGTGGAAAACTACTTTTGCTGCGCATACTGAGGATATGGATCTCTACTCCATTAACTATAATCATCATGGAGCACCTAAATTTTGGTACGTTGTTATGGAAAGGGTTTTTCTGTCGGAATTTTGATTGAATTTTTTTTTATTCAGGTACGCTTTGGCCCCGAGCATGGCCCGAAAGTTCGAAAGAAACGTGAGGCAGACGTTTGTTCAGGAGTTCAAACAATGTCCGGGATTCTTGAGGCACAAATCGTTGCTTTTCCCACCAACCTGGTTCAAGTTTTACTCAATTCCGTTTTTTAAGGTGAGGAATTGAGCGGTTTATTCGTCGCATGCGATCAAGCCCTGTATTTATTTTATTTTTAAATGCCTTGACTTGATGTTTTTGAAGACAGCATGTAAATGTATGAAGAGTTTCAAATTTTTTGTTTTTTTATAACCATAAAACCTAATTTTGGCTCGAATTAGGATTATTTTATGAAAGATGCTTTCTTTCCAGGGAATTCAACGGGAAGGAGAGTTCATGATCACATTCCCCATGGCGTATCATTGGGGATTTAACTTCGGATTCAATATTGCTGAATCTACCAATTTTGCGACGGAGAGGTGGATTGAATATGGGAAGCGTTGTGTTCGCTGTGTGTGCGAGTAAGTTCCACTGACAATTCCCGTCTCATTTGTGCTCAAATTTGTGACTAGCTGCAGAAAATCTTGATTTTTAAAGGGAATCCTTGAAAACGTTCTAGCTCAATATTTTGCCGATGCACTTTTTAAATGGATGTTTGGATTGCCGGTTTCATCGTATACAGTATTTTCTAAAAATATTGAGAAAACTGTTCTCTTGTAGACCTGATCGTGTCAACATCAGTATGGAAGCTTTCGTCCGCCGTTTCCAACCAGACCAATATAAGGATTGGCTGTGGGGCAACGACTTGGGTACTCACCCAGCATATCCCAAAGACAGGAAAACGCCTGCCCCAGGTCCATGTGCCGAAGATCTCGAATGCACCAGAATGTGAGACGCGTGTTCATGCATTTTACTATCTTAACGAGCTTGATTTGTCGACTGAACAATGAAATGTATCGAAGTTTGTCGGGCCCTATTGCTATTCTCTTACTACCATTGCTAGTCTCAATGGTTTAATGAGTGGAATGATTTTTTTTCATCAACTTTGACTTTTGACCGTCAGTCGTTGGTAGTTTTTGCCTGATGCACGAATCTAACCAAAGTTGTAATCAGATTTCATTAAATCTGCTGAAGAAAACTGTAACTGAACCCGACTAAACTCACTTAACCCTAAAGTAACCTGTCCCAATTGCCGTGAAACAAAATGCGGGCGACACCTATGTAATGGTCGGGTAAATGTTCATGCCCTGGAGGTACGATATCTTTGGCAGTCTTCCCCGAATTCCACTCATCTAATTTTCATTCATTTTCTTCCGGATTTTTAGACGTTCGATTGAAATGGTCACCCGTCTTGCGGAGCTGCAAGCTGAGAAAGCCTGGAAAGATGAAGAAGGGCAGAAAAGAGAAGATGAACGCGGAAGGAAAGCTGCAGGTGATTATCTTATTCGTATAGTATTTATTTGTTTCTGAAGAGCTGGTTGTATGAAATTTTCCATTAGTTTTGTGCGTGATGCTTCAAAGTTTGTATTTTTCAATTCGGATTTCGAATCACAGAACGGAAAACTAAGAGAAATATGGCATCGAAGAGGCAAGCTACGGCGAGGAAGCTTTCAGAATCCGATAAAAAGCTTAAACTTGTTTTGGGGAACACTGAGTTGGTGTTGGATGAGATGAAATCAGAGGTGAAGGAAGAAAGCTTTGAAGAGCCGGGCCTAGTTTTGGAGTGTATTGAGGATGATGCAGAACTTGGGCAGTGTGATCAAGCTACCAAAAGTAGCGACAGTATCAGCGTTATTGGTATTGATGAGGTCCACGGGCAATCCACGGATTTCGAAACCAGTGTTTCTGCTATTGACGAAGATCCATCGGCTCACAAGGAGCACATGGAAGATGCGTACGAAACAGAGAGTCAGTGGATTGACCAACGTGTTGAATTAGATGAATCAGAGAGGATGAAAGGGTCTTTTGGAGACACCGATTACCAAAGTTCGTGTGGGAATTACTTGATCACTCAAGAACCGTTGGGGAAGATTGAGATGATCGGGACTACTCATTTGGAACAGCCGAATCAATGCAGCAGTCCAATGCCAGCAGATTATGCGACTTTGGTTGACATGGATCATAAAATGCCTGGTGGAAGTCAGTCTCCGCTTCTCCCAGATACTCCGGAATCAAGTTGCGATTCAAGAAAAAACTCCGAGGAAGTGTTCGGAGTGGAGCACAGGATTTCTCCATTGGGTACAGAACATGGTGAGTGGCCAACGGAATTTTAAAAAAATTTACCAGTGTAAGTGTGTTGTTTTTTTTCCGCGTCGAATTCCGACGTAAATGCTGATTACACAAACCGAGAGTGATTTTTAAAGAATGTGGTGATGCAGAAATTCAGTAGAAATCCTGAAGTGTGGTTGGTTTTAATAATAAATGCCACAAGACTTTTCCGAATTTAGAGAAAACCGAAGTGCAAGAGCGTTTAAGCCGCTCCCAAGCTAAATTTGGAGTTTTAAGCCAAAGGGAGAAAATGAGACAACAGGCAACCATGTCAGTTTTTGTGAGACTGATGATCTATTCACAATTCAACACACTTTAAATACACAGAACAGGCATGAACATGTAGGCACTTTTCAACAATGAAACAAGTTCTGGAAACCAGGAAATTTTCCAAGGATAAATTCTTACAATTGCGTAATTTGCGACTCAAAATATCTTACTCAATTTTGTAGATATAAAATTGCGCGACGTCTCAAATTGTAGATTGCAAAGTTTTCTACAAATGTGATGACGCAAATATTGATACGACGCACAGTTTTCAAGATCCTCTCAATTCCCGCAAAATCTTTTTTCCGCCGAGTTGCTTAGCTGATAAAATCGGCACAACACCTGGCCTGATAAAAATCACTAAAACCAGGCGCAGGGAATAAAAATGAAGTTGTCCCACTTGGGGCATTCAAAAAGAAAAGTACATAATTGCAGCTGCTAGGTTTCAACAAAAAGTTCAGGCTGCAAATATCAAAATGTTCCTTTCTAAAATCAAATCCATTAATGAATATCCATTCTTGGCCAGGTGACTCAATATTTCTTATACAGGCTCAGAGGCGGATTATATGTCGCATTTGATTCATACAACACTGAAGCTTTGTTGACAGTTCATCCTGAAACTCTGCTTATTCTCGTCTTAATCCGAAACAAATTTTTGCTGCAGGCTCAGACAATGACTCCTTTGAAGATGACGAGAAGTACAAACGCGCAGTAATTCCAAAGTTGAAGGCCACTAAGAAAGAAAAGATCAGGGCAGGTAGGTTAAGGAACCATTTGGCATTTATTTTTGTTCCATTTTTGGTTCTAATGTTTTGAAGGGTCTGTCCCCTGTATTAGTAGACTGAACACATTATCTCTTTCTCTATTACTGTACCAGCATTTCCATCTGTGTCGTAATGTCTGCTATCAATTGTCTTTTTCACTGGTTTTTTTTGCAATATCGTAATGTTTCAAGGCTGTTTTAGACAGAATATTAATCGTCATTTTATTTTGTTGGATTGCCAATTTTTTTTCAATACTTTTTCACTGCTGTATCAATGAAGTTATGCGCCCGAACTGTGTCTTTTCGCAACTACTTGATGATAAAACCGAACTGCATCTGAGTACAGTACAGTACATGTTTTATTTCGAAGAAACATGTCAATGCAGTTGTCTGATGTCAAAATTTTTGGCTATCGAAACCTTCGATGTGATGCACAAATTGTTACCAAGCATCCCAGTTTTAGCAATATTAAAGGGAAAAATCCTATATGCGTACTCTTTAGCGGGAAGATGAATATATACAGTAATTTTTGCGCAGTGCTGGAATGTAGGATTTTTGCCAGTCTCGCTAATTATCCACGTTGTAAGTTTTGTAAATTTTTCTTGAATCTCGACGCAGAGATAGATGTCACCGTCCTACTTTTTTGTTGATTAAAATTTCGACGTGCATAAGCTATTTTAAAGATGCCCTCACGAGTCTACTGTCCTAATTTTCTCGAACTCTTTTTACATGACGAATGGACTAGATTTCATACATTCTGAAGAAGAAACCAAAAATTCAGAGTGCTTTCGACCTTTTCTTTCTCAGAGAATCAACATCAAGCCTCGTCATCTGTCCGAGATGCAGCGGACATGGAAAAGCACATGAAGCGATCCCTTGCACCGTCCCACGGTGCGAATAAACCGGGTCGGATCCAAGGCCCCCAGAGTGCCATCATCCATGTCCGGTCGACGCTTGCGAAACCACGCAACGTTGAAAGAATTGAGCAAATTATCAAGGAAAATCGCAGGGAGTCCCCTCCGAAAGACTACGACGTCTTGGCGCGGATTATGTCTCTGTAACGAGGAATTCATTTTATTTTTTTGTTGCGTTGCTCTCTCGTGTTCTCCGTTCGAATTGTAGTATTTTGTAAGAATGTTTTTTGACGGAATGATTGCAGTCCGGTGTTAATTCAAGTGTCCTGAGAATACCCATTTTATTTTATTTCGATTAGTTTGAACTCGTCACGTCTTCCTTAGAACAGAAAACTTTTCTTTTAATAGAGCTTGTCCTGGTTCCGCGCGCTGCAAAGATTGACGAAACAAAAGCTACTTCGAACTTTTGAAGGAAAATATTCTCTGCAATATTTTTCTGAAAATATTCTCCCCTTCCGGTTTTTTCGTCAGAATAACAAAAAAAGGATGAGAACTTTTCCAGTGGTGGAGGAATGCAATTTTCTTGCTTCAGTTCATACGAAGCGTACTTTAAAGCAAAATGAGAATTCTCATCTTTTCAATTTCCTTGCATCAGCCTCCCAGTTGAAAAGAAGAAACTTTAGGAAAAATTCTCAATTTTTTCCGCAGAAGGTCCGTGGCACTGGGTACGAAAAACTTCTCCCACTACCGGATGAATTCTCTTCCACTTTCTAATCTTTCCATTAAGAATATTTGGCGTGAAGTCGTCTTGCGTGTTGCTTGCGAAATGTTTAAGGGCACGGGGAACTGGGACAATACTCGACCATTAGGACAGTGTTACAGGTTCAGATACATTTTTTATTTTATTTTTGATCGCATTCAAAGGAGTGTGGTCTTGAAAATGTGAGCGAGGGATTTCGTTTGGTAACTGCTACTATTTTAAACTTTTCTGTTGCGCAAAAATCTTCGCTGCTCAAGCTTTTTTTTTTTTTTTCAAACTTATTCACGCATTGCAAAACCCCGTTCTTTATGCGTGCTTGATCCCGATGAGAGCGTGTATTAGATTTTTAATCGCTTGACCTTCGTGTCGCGGATGTCCGGACGGTCCTTGAAAATTGAGATGATGCACTCCCAAATTGTACGATTCTTCGATTTTTCGTGAAAGGAATTTTCGGAGATGGAAAGTTTGAAACGGTCATTGATGTTTTTATAAGAGCAGCTGGTTTTCTGTTTTCTGGAGAAGATTGACGGAAAAGTTTGAAAGCTGCGGAATTCGATCTCGTGTGTGGAAGTTGACATCCCCGTCGTTCGGAGTGAATGATTGAAATGGTGAAAAAACTTCTTTCGTAGTCATTCGTCGTTCGAGTTGGAAAATTTACTTTTATGGCCTGCGTGTCGGGAATGAATCGGAAAGATAAAAGTAACTGAATGAAATTATGATTGCGTGAGTTTCGATTCGATTTACTCTGGGATAAGGTTTTTGTACTGAGGTTTTTCTAGCACAGTATTAAGAAAATTATGTTTCTTTCGGCCTCCTTTGGAAACCAACTCGTGTGAAAGTCAATCTTATTGTCAAAATTGCCCTAATGTATATGCGGGGTTACCGAAAGGTGCGGAACATCCTGGAAAACAAAGGAAAACAGTAATGTTGAAATTTATGTTGTGCTAACAAAATCTCATGACTTCATTCGCTGATGAGAATGAACAGCTAGAAATGGTTCTGAAATTCACCTGTCATGTGCATCATGAAGACTTAGAAAAACTAATTTTTCGGTTAGCCGAAGTGGCATGACAAGATTCAGCTGAAAATATTTCATGGTCTCTCAGGCTAACCTTTTTCTTTTCTTATTTCGACACCTGTAGAACTTTTCATTAATGTAATAACCCATTGTAAGTTTTCTGCAAAATGTGCCCCTGAAGAAACATTGCTAATTTGATGCGAAGTTTCATCCTAAGCAGATTTTCTGAAATTTTTTGATGAGTGGCTCACTGAAAATTAGCGGAAAAATTATTCCCAAGTAAGATGCCTGTTCACCCGTGTTCTTCATTACGGAAAAATACCAGTCCGTGCGATAATTCCGAAAAAAGGAGAACATAAATTTGGAATAAATCAAATATAAATTTAATTATGTCAGTTTGTTTTTCTTTCATTTTTGACTCATGGTATAATTAGTAAAATCATTTATGAAATAAAATCTGATGTGCACCCAATTTTTTTGGAATAAACGTGCGTGTGGTACTTGTGAAAATACAGTCCGTAATGATCATGGTCTGATGGATTTTTCCATAGGGATTTTCAGCATCATCAAAACATTTTCAGGATTCTTTCATTGATGCAGATCTCACCTCCACTACCAATTCAATTTGATTGGATGGAAATTTTAAAGGGAAAAAATCAAGCCTCTGGAGATCCAACAATTCGCGTTCAAATATAATTCTCGGGGGGAGAATAATTTTGTGACTATTTTCACAATATCATTTACCAATTCAATTTGATAGGATGGAAATTTTAAAGGGAGAAAATCAAGCCTCTGGAGATCCAACAATTCGCGTTCAAATATAATTCTCGGGGGGAGAATAATTTTGTGACTATTTTCACAATATCATCATCAATCACGATAGATCAAACATTTCGGCGATTCCTGCTGACGCGATATAAGATCCGAATCATATCCTATGATTTGCTCGTTTCCTGGCGCCAATAATTGATACGTGATATGCGTATATATACAGTATAAATATGCGCATATCACTGTTGAAATTCTGTAAAATAGGCGGTGATCAATTCGATTTGTTGGATTGTCTCGCAATCGTTTATGTTGCAGAAATGATGGATCATCATTTTGATGAATGCCATTAAATTCCTGATGGATACGCCCCATGAATATTCATCGGAATCAAGCTAAATACGTCAGTATATTCCTTCTATTGTTGAAGGCATAAACTTAATTTAATTTGTAGACGCGTCGGCTTTAAACTTCCATGATGCATGAGCTATACATCTTGTCTGCATACGTTTGAAATGCGACTTGTGTTGATGTTCTCTACGTGCTTCAGAAAGCTTGATGCTTGATGATGCGTTCATCGTCGCTTCGTATTGCGGAGAGCGTCGGAATGAGATGCGACGATATATAATTGCTTCCACCCGTAAACGTATAAGACATTTTCAGTTATGTCGTCTTAATTTATTTCGCTGTTCAATGTACGATCAACGATATTTGCGAGAAATGCGGGGACTTTTATGAGCATATACCATATAATCGATCTCTTGATTTATATATATTTCGGGGCGTCGACCTTATTGATGCGAATATCATTGTTTGTTCTTCTTTGCGTGTGTCGGAGCCTTTCACAACGGGGATTTCCCTCCACTAATAATAAGGGAGTCATATACGCAAGTATTTGTCCGTATATACATATACAGTACATTTATATTTTCCATGCATATCTATAATGCTTGGGAGAATTCGTCGAACAAACAATAATAAATTCGGATCATATCAAATATTATTATGTGCAATAAAGTACTGTATAGACAGTATTATACTGATGATGAATTTACGCTGGTCAAATAATGGAACTTCAAAAAATTTTGACCTGCATATTGGAAATGGAATAAAATGGTATACTAGCTGATATATAGATGAGAAATTCAAATATCCTATTTTTTTATGTTTCATGTGTCCTGTGCTGTGACTGCATGATGGGCACCTTATTCTCAGCTTGTTTATATTTATTGTACAGGATATGCTGTATATATACTGTACAGCAGGGCTTTTCAACCTTTTTCAGGCACGTACCCCTTTTCACCCTCTGGAACAGGCGTGTACCCCTAGTGACTTGAAATGTAGGTGTAAATCTTATAATAGCCATGTGTACAGAATTATAATTGAAAATTTTTATAATTACCTTCAAAATATAATTTAATCCCTGAATTAAAAAAAAGTAATTATTGTCTACTTGAAGAAATGTACAGTACTTACTCTTGATGAGAAATTCCAGACCTTCTGGATCCAGAAAAATAACTACCCATGATTCATTTATGAAAAAATAATTATATGTTGGTTAGGATTTGAAATTTGCATAATTTTAGGAAAAGTCGTATGATTGCCTTACATTTTGATAAAATGTGAAAAAATTGAGGAGTCCTAACCAGGTAAATGGGCATCACAATATGATTTGTTTTTATTTCGTATGTGACAAACACATTTTTTGCATTTTTATTTACCCAGAAACCTGGCAAACTTGCAAAACCAATTTTTNATTTTTGAATTATTCCTGGAAATGTCATGCTGAGGATGCATGTATGTTGTTCCTGTAAATTGAATACAGAACTGTTTTCAAATAATGTTCTCCAGAATAAAAGAAAGGAAACTGTTCAACTCTTAATCTGCTGAACAGAAAACAGGCACAATTTTGTAAATTTAAAAGATAAGCCAAAAAATACAATGCAAATAATTTAGGACAAATGATTAATTTGGGCAAAATAAATCACAAATTCCCCTGGGCTACAACTTTATAAAAATGGAATAATTAAAAATAGAATTATTAGTTGTCACCTTTGGTCATATTTTCCTGCGTGAGTTGTCCCATAACCCTTTTTTTTTTTGACAGTGGGCGCGTACCCCCTGGCAAGCACTTGCCGGTTGAAAAGCCCTGCGTACAGTATTTATAGACAATAAATGCTGCAGGTTGTATAATATGAAATTTTCTCAGAAATATATTGTAATCCTAATACTGTACTGTATTTTTTATATGTATAGGTGTTAAGTGCAGTTATATACAATGCACTTGATAATTTATGAACTCAATTAAAGATATACATGTACACTGTATAGTACATATTGTACATATATCAAAGAGCCCAGAAGAAGTCAAGGAAAAACTTCCAAATGTACTGTATGTGTTTATACAAATAATAATGCATTGAAATACAGTATGTAGCAGATAATCCTTTTAATGATTTTCAGGAAAACTATAATTTCAGTTTACACCAAATAATGCTTTAAAAATGGCAAACACAATGTCAAAAGCAGCCATAAATAGTTAGCTACAAAATACTTGAACGTCATTTAAAAATGTCTGTATGCAATTGCATTCCTATAGTTTCCTACTCTTGATAAATTATTCAATCAAAATTGAATCAAAATATAGAAAATTAAGATGCGTATACTTGCTGTTTTTATTGCTGTTGAGCTCATGTAATGTTTCATGGTTGTTTCATGATCTGCCGTGAGCAGTTTAATCTCAGTCTCTATGTCTTGGAAAGCTCTTTGATAGCGAGCAGTGCAGCTCTTTGCTATACTGTACAGAGGAAACTTGAAATAAGTTATACTGCAATTTCAAAGTTTATTTCATGGTTTATAACTTGATGGAGAGTTACTTATACTGGTACAGTACATGCAAAAATTATATGAAACCTTAACAAGTTAGAAAGGGGAATAAGATGCCTCATATCGCAGCTCTTCTGATGGGGAATCCGAGTTAATCATCTTATTGGAGCTTCCTGCTGAGGAATTCTGAGGATTTTTGAAAACACCCTTGCTGCACATCACATTCAGCCAGTTGAATTATTGGAAAAGTGCGCCCCTGTTGTCTTGGAGGGATCTATTGATAACATCAATAAGCAATGAAGGAACAGCACGGAGGGTTTCTCCATCAGCGAGTCAACTCAGCCATAATTGAGAGGAATGGTGCTGGATATTTCATCGCGAAATGAGGCCACGGAAGTCGCAATTTTGCAACACAGGAACGAAGTTCGCTGTCTGGTGGCGTGGCGTATAGAAACACATGGATCAATATTTGGCATGTGCAGAAAAAAAAGGGCGAATGTGTGTTTGGGTGTGTTTAGTCCGAGTCATCATCTGCAGTCAGTGGGTCTCGCGGGGCTTATCGAAGAGGTGTGTTTCATGGAGAAGTTCCATTTCGTTTCATTTTTTTGTTCGTGTGTGTGTGATATACTGTACTGTATTTAAATTTTCTGCTGTACGGTATTTTCAGACGGGATAGGCGTTGAATAATTTTTACCATATTCCTGCCAAAGTGCATTTTTATTGAAATTTTTCAGGAAATATTAAATTTTGCGTTGCGTGTAGAATTACAGTATATAGGATCTTTGTAAGAATTCCTGCTTACAAAAATGGGTTCAAATTAAATTTTTATTTGAGCCGAAATTATTTTTCCATAATCTATAATATTGCTGTTGCATTATTTAGATATTTGATTTTTAAATATGGGGAGCATGTTTAATGTGAGGATACACGCGTAAAAAACGATAAATTCTCATCTTGAAAATCGTGGAACTTATAAATCAGCAATCGCGTGTTATACGGTGAAATATGGTATTTTTTCGAACTTTTTGGTGCTTATTTCATTGAATATCCTAAATGTTCAGGATATTTTGGATATCAGTCAAGTTGAGCAGCAGTGGAGGGTCATGATCTAACAAGAAATATAATTAATCTCCCCACTTATATTTTATCTATTTAGGATCCACTTATGCTACTGTAATTTTATCACGGTTGCTCAATTTCATGGTCACAATTTTGTATAGCAGCAGGTTATTGTTGAGAAAATGGAATATATATGTATAATGTTTATTATACGCATGCATACTTAGGTTACTGCTGCGGGAGTCTCCGTCATCTCCAGCGTCAGTTCAGGGGTATATATACAGGGTGGGCACAAAAATGAACCAATTTTTGACCTAAAATAGCTTGGTAGGAAATTTTGAGCTGTGACAATAATGAACAAAGTACCAAATGAAAGATTGTTTGATTCTCTTTCAAATACAGTATAGTGTAGTTTTATATGGTTCTAAGTGCCACAGAATGGTCACAAGAACCAGTTGAGGAAAAGCTTTTGCACAGAGAAGTTGTCAGGTAACTTTTTCCCCCAAGCTGCTGTTCTGGAGAGCTGTTTACATGAAGAAAGGAAATGCAGGATGCAATAATTCAACCAGAAACTTCATGCTGTCTTGGAGAGCCTGTATACATGTTCCCAAAATTCAGACAGAGGGGGTGAGAAGGGGGAATGAAATTGGCAAGATAGTTTGCTGCAGGGCTCCCATTGTGCATGGGTGCTGCTGGAGGCTGGCCTTGCAGTGACCCATGCATGCATATTTTTTTCTGCATGACTGGATTGCTGAAACTGATTTCAAGTAAAAATGACTGTGTAATAACTGATTTTGAGCAATGCGGTCATACATGGAAAAAAAGTGGATGCAGTTGCTGGTCAACAGAACTTGTGCAGGACAAGATCCCTGCAGCATCCTATCTTGCCAATTTCATTCTCCCTTCTCACCCCCTGCTTCTGAATTTTTGAGAATATGTGCAGGCTCACCAAGACAGCATGAAGTTTCTGGTTAAATTATTGCATCCTGCATTTCCTTTATTCATGCAAACAGCTCTCCAGAACAGCAGCTTGGTGGAAAAAGTTACCTGACACATTTTTGTGCGAAAGTTTTCCTTTAAATAGTTCTTCTGACCATTCTGTGACACCTGGAACCATAAAAATACATATCACTTGAAATAAAATTGAACAAGCTTTCACTTGGTTCTTTTTTCATTGTTACTGCTCAATTTGCTATACTGAGCTATTCAAAGCCAAAAATCAGTTCAATTTTTTTTGCCAACCCTGTAGGTATAGTATAAAACTTGCATCAATATACACTGAGACCCCCAGATGCAGACATAATTGGTGCATCAAGAGTGTCCCTATGTCGGATTCTCCCCAAGTTGAATCTTGTTTTCCCATAGACTTACATGGTATAATTTTTAATTGGTGTTTTATGGAAGAAATATTCTTCAGAATTTCATGAAAAATTTTTTTTGCCACTTGAATTGATTCAATGAATATCTTTTCAAACCGATGAGAACATTTGGAACATTGAATAGTGTACCTCATCTGTACAGTAAATTGAAAAGGTGGCATCTGGAAAAATAACATCCATGTCACAAAGAGAGCTAGACGGAAGTCCCTCTGTGCTATAGGGCATTTTTAAAATTAGCTGAATGGATGGGAACATGATGGGAAAAGTACCAAAGAATTTTTCTTGCATAGATCTTAGGTTGGAAACATCTGTTTCTTGCAATTAAGCCTTATAAACATCAATTTTCCTAAAATTTATTTTGGAATTTCATCCCACAATGTCCCCAGGTTGAGTCAGTGTCCTCATGTTGGGAGAAAAATACTAAAAAAACAATTTCTTATTTACAGGGGTACAGCTTAGCAAAGGTACAGTTCCGCAGACGTACACCCCCAGAGTGACTTATGACAAGGGCATCAACTCTCTACGTTGTTAATTAATGTTTCTCTTTGCCAGGAAGACCATTTTTTAAAAGAAAAGAAAAACAAGTGACCCTCTATATAAACCGCTGCTGCATATATATATCTGCACAAATATATATGCGTTTGTTGTCATGGGAGAAAGTGCTGGGGAAAGTAGCCCAGCGAGCTCAGACCACATGGACTTTCTTCGTCGAGGCGAAAACGAGGAACAGCCGTGCAAGACCTAGAAGGAGGCGGAGCAAGAGCGGACGTAGGTTAAGGGCAAGGCTCAAGCTGTCCTTCTCTTTGACCAACTCCGCCGGGAACAAGAACTGGAGCAGCGCTCCCTGGCGGCGAACATGCTCAGCGTTGGGCTTCAAGCCGAGGAAGACGCCATTATCCGAGACACAACAACGGCTCTCCTCCATACTATTGCTGATGCTGCAGATGCTGCTGATGACGTTGATGAACTTCCAGAGCCAAAGAAAGACAAGTGAAATCCCTGTGATGTGCTGATGAGGATATATTATATATCATTGCAGATCAACCTGCATCATAAACTGCAGCTCATATTAGCACACATCATATTTTTATTGGCTCCATCAATAACATTGCAGGTCAGTTTCTTCCTCATTTGAATTTTTGTTGTGCAAAATGCGCTGCATGTATGCTTGATGAACATGAAAAAATAATGCAAACGCTTTTTCAATCTGAAGCTCGCTTTATTGCACTATATTTTTCAATCAAATAAAGAGGATATGGATTCTCAATTTATGATGGGAGCATAGGGGCTAATGTGGCGGCTCTGAACCAATGTGGCGGCTGTGAAGGCGGCTGTCGATGAAAATGGCGGAATTGCCTTGGATGACCTGGAGACAACCCTTAGAAAGAATGCCAAGTTGATTTCAAGAATTCTGAGGGGAAAGCTGGGCCACAAAAAAAACTAAAAGAAGGGTGCCTCATCTGTTGAGTGTATAGCAAAACTCTGCCAGGGTGAATTTTGCAAAAAAAAGAAAAAAAATTGTCAAGTATTAATTGTTGCATCTCTCAACTACGGGAACAGTATTCAGTGAGACCCCCAGCACATGCAGACGCCTTGACATGGGGACGATTCGACATGGGGAAATTTATTCTTTAACAAAAAAATCATAAAAAGAAGGGTGCCTCATCTGTTGAGTGTATAGCAAAACTCTGCCAGGGTGAATTTTGCAAAAAAAAGAAAAAAAATTGTCAAGCAGGGCTGATTTTTTTTAGCCAAAGAATATGTTTGCCCTAAAGAATAATTTTTCTTCAGCTCGATCAGACGCCATTTTCATTTTCATTTCGAGAACTTTTGTTAGAATCCTCGTATTCTCCAAAATGCTGAAGTACATCAGTACAGTAGATAAACCTGCATGAGATTTGGAATTTATAGAGAAAATATGCAGAGTATGCAATTTTAATCAAGTTTATTACCACGTGAAATTGCAGGCGCGCACCTTCATTTTTATGCTGAAAAATAAAATAAAAACCTATATCACCCCAGTTTTCTGTGATAATGGAAAGCTTGTAAAATTTAAGAATCACAACACCAAAAATATTGTAGTAGTAACTTAATATTTTTAAATGACAGGGATATTCAATTTAATTTAATTTATAATCGTATTTTTTCATTATCTGGAATATATGACATGAGGAAAATGCGCCCTAGCATTTTTAAATTGTATAAGAATTTTAAAACTCAAATACCCCCATTTCGGTTGCAATGCGTTTTAAGAAAGAAACTAAAACTATACCATTGCAGTGAAGTAAACTTGGCAAACTGTGAAAAAACTTTAATTAGCAAAAACCTGCATTTTACTTAAATTCATCAAAGTCTGAGAAAATTAGAAAAATTCAGACTAGAGGATAAAGGTGACCCCTCTGAATCTGAATTCTATCATTCCCTGTACAGTACTTATTTTAGCTCCTTTCGCGTATTTATTGGTTCTATACATATGTAGCAACATGGATTCCCCTTTGTTACATATATATGCTATATTATGTTGAAAGCTTACAGTAATAGTACTGGATGTACTATAGTATGATTTTCATTTTATACAGTATGCATATTAGTTGTCCTGCGTAGGAATACGCATTGAAATGTTACGCCAATGAATATTCTAAAGAAGACCTCAAACAAAATAAGTAGAATAATTTGATTTTTAAGATTCATAAAAAAAAGTAGCATGAATGGAAAAGGAATTTTTAGAGGAAATATTTTAATATGAGATTTATATTTTAATATGAGATATATATTTTAATTTGAGATATATATTTAATATGAGATATATATTTTAATATGAGATATATATTTTAATATGATATAATACTGTATATATTAATGTGAGAGGAATATATAGCCGTATTAGAATTAACGTAATTCTTTGTTGATATACAGCATGAAGTAAAAATAATGCGCGTGCTGCAAATAAATGTTCCGTCCCCATAGATACAAATATTACATCCAGTATACAGAACGCCGTAAATCCTACGATTTTAAAGTTCAATTAAAATCAAGAATTATCTATGCCGGCTTTGTGCGAAATCGCCAAATTCTTGTTTGGTAATTCTCCTGAAAACCCGCGGTTATTATAATAACAGCAGTATCAGCAGTAGTGTTTGCTTCTAAAGCTGCGTTCCATATATGCTGGTCATTGTCCTGAATCGATGAACGGATTATGTATATGGAAAAATCTCTTGAAGATATTATTGATCCGTTTTCGTGAAAAAAACCAGGCACTTCAATACAAACCATCTGTACCGCAATAGTCTGTAATTGGTAGAATTCTCCTCAAACCGCAGAGAAACCGAACAAAGGCCACCCAGGAGCAGAATGAATATACTGTACTGCTGTACAGTACATCATTGGGGTTTCAGTCTTTCTCCTACGGATCAATGAGCGCATGCGCCTCCTGTCCTGAGTTCCAACTGGTCACAATGGTGTTCATGTTCCAAGTTTTTTTACTAGGTGTCACTCTAAATCTCAATGACGAGATTGTTTCATCTTTCCATGATTATTAATTAATATTGTTATTTTTAGATTTTGAATATTTAATCTCCAGCGAACACAAAACAACCTTACGTAAAATATTAAAGTCACAAGTGAGTAACACTTAAAAAGTTTCCTCGGTTTACCGTCACCCTTTAACTTGCCAGAGCCCAAGAGAGACGGCGGCAGACCGTCATTTTCGTGATGCTGCTCAGTCGAACCGCGTGAAAGAATAGGAGAGGGTTCATGTGCTTGTGAGATGAACGAAATGTCGAATTTTGTCTGAAGTTCAGTTGCAAGTAGCAGTCGAGGTTCTGATTAAGTGAAGCTATCGATAAGCTCACTTTCGAATCACTTTGATGATCATACGTTATATATTGAATCTGGTGAAGCGAATTTTCAATGTGCTTAGACGCATCACTTTTAATTCGTTCAACCAAGTTGTTGCTCGATTTCCTGCGAATTAGAAACAGTTTCACTGGGTGATTTTCAATAAAGTCAAGCCTCAAAAGAACTATCTCAAAGTGTTTGTGTGGATTATTCCTCTTTGTTGGTGAGTTCCTACCGAAATTTCATCTGCATGATATTCGACGGAAGTACGGGGTTGCAATTTTTTATTGAGTACGCCGGGCTAATCTGCCAAATGACGAAATGATGGTCCACTAGCTCAGTTTTATTGATTCAATTGGTGACTGCATTGTTCTCTATTTCCTCGGAACTGGATGAACAGTGTTGAGGCGTAAGATCGGACTCTTCGTTGGCTATTTTGAAGTCATTTGTGAGAAGCTACTTGGAAAACGCGAGTAAGGCTATATTCAGATGTCATAAACGAAATCGAGTTGCTCATCAACTATTCTTCAAGCCTAACTGTTATTGTAGCTTGTATAGGCATCCCTCACATTTCTTGCATATGATTTTCGCAGAAATTCGCGTGTAACTTATGCATTGTAAAAAAATTTACAGGGTAATCTACAAATACATTTCCTCCGGAAGTCCTGAGCAATTTTCCTTGAATTTTCTTCGAACGATCTACAGTATCTGAATTCGCCGTTAGACTGCATGACACGCAGGGTCACTGACCGTCGTCGAACACGCGCATAGCATACCACCAACCTGGGTCAGTTAGAAACCTTACTTACCACGCCACCAAGTCGAAATCAGTTCATTGTTCGTACGAACATCCTATTATCGTTTCAGCGGAACCCCATGATTATCTGAGAAGAGGTCAGACTTTCGTTCGAATTGCGGTACTTATTTTCTGTCTGTGGTTGTTTCGGCGACTCCATTTAATCCGATTATTCGCCATTCTTGAAGTTGGCCTTTGTTGGGCAGAAATTCGTCCCTTCCGGCGGGCGAATGTGATTAGATGGGCTGGACCCCGTGGGATCGCGGTTGTGATTGTGCTTACTGCTGAGTATTGTGGCTCAATGCTGGAGAACGTCGTGAGTTCCGTCAGTCTTGCTTTGTCATGTTATTTTCTACATCTGTTAATTGTTTGTGGAACACGTCGGGATTCTCATTATTTCGCGATTGCTCGGGAAACGACCGTGATAATGGGTCCCGAAGTGCACCTCGAACCAATAATTATGTTTTGTTCCAAAATTTATCCAGTGCTTGACCTCTTGCTGCTATTTTATTGATAATAGAAGAGAGCCTTGAGAATAATTTTACGATTGGCTTCGAGCTTAATTACGAAATTGTGGTTCGCGGGAGATCACAATTCAACGGAGTGGATTGAAGGTGTGGACGAACTTCGTTCCTTGGTACACATTTTTGCTAAAATTAAACACCGGTAATTGTACCGGTGTTAGAAAATCCACACCATAAATTCTAAGGCACATGGAATTTGTAAACCCTGGAACTAAATAAATGTTCATCCCCTACAGCTGAGAAATTCTCCTAGCGAATGTAAGTGCTGTTGAAGTTCAACTTTTCAAAAAATACAAAATTTTTTTTTTTCATGCTAGATCGATAAATATGCTGATTTTATGTCCCAATGTCGTCTCATCATCCAGAATGGATCGCTTTCGATAAAACGATACAATTCAAATTAGATTTCCTTGTACTAAAAATTAATCTTGCCCGAAGTATTCAACTTGTCACTTCGCAAAAATCTGTATAATGCACTTTATTGGAGAAGTTGTCGGATTATTTTTAAATTTGCGTTTCTGACTTGTCAGGTTTCTGTTGCAGATCATTTCAACTGATCTTCAGAGAATGAAAGATGATTAATGAGATTTTGAACATTTCAATGGTACCCTTTTTTTGAATCCCTGCATGAACGAGCAGTTCGCGTGTGAACGAAAGTCACTATAATGATTCTCAATCGTTACTTGAGTTTTTCGTTTTCCAAAATCGGATAACAGTGCGTCTGATATTTGCATTGATAGGGTGTCTGTCTTGAATTTGCTAGCGATAGTCTTTCTAAGGAAATAGTGTATCTAGGTCTCGGAAGTCCCGCCAAGCTGTGCATAAATTGATTCCCAAGCCATAGAAACGACTGCACGTATTCCCCCCCCCTCCATCTTCAGCAAAGCAAAAGGAACGGAGCGAACAGAGAAAACAGAGAATAGGAAAAGAGAAACCATTTCAAAACTCACGAATATAAATGTCCCGCCTTTACTCGTGGTTCCATGAGTAAGGGACCCGCCTCTTGGCAACAGCAACACACGGCTCTAAGGATACGGGCGTAGGAAAGTGTCACTCACTTCATGCCACATGCATATCACTTTTTTCGGGGGGGTCTCGCTCTGTTCCTTGGCCCCGCACTACAGTTTCTGGGGCCCTTCAATAATGCTCAACAACTTAACGCCCGAACGAAAGCAGAGAAGCGACGTGACTTTTCTCATGTGGAGGTGCTCGAATGAGTTGGTTTTTGTTGTTGTTGTTGTTGCGTTTTTTTTGAGTCAGTAGCTTGAACCTTGTTTCGCGTAAAACACAGGAAACGGCCAAGAAATTTTGGCGATTGTTGTTGAGCAGGTGGACTCTCTACAAGGGAATTCTCTCCGCAACGGATTTTTTTATGGTTCCCTTAATTTTCATCTCTGAAATATATCGAGCCTGATGGAAGTTCTTACAACAATTCAATTGGTGCAGTTTGTTATTTTTAAGGCCCTTCAATTCACTTTCTAGAATTTAAAAAAAAATCAAATATGGTACTGCATTATGTCATTGAACTCCAGGGTTTTGGGGAAGCTCATGATTGCGTAAATCAGGAAACGTTTTTGGTTTGAATCTTATTTGTGCAAGGCTACGTGGATCAGGATTTTCAGATACTGTATGTGACTTCAATTCCCTTCCAACAATTTCATCCTACCACAGTATATAATTGAACTTCAGGGTTTTTGGGAAACTAATGATCACATGAATCCGGAGTTTTGTTGTTGTTTCAATTGTATTTTGCCAAGGCAATGTTAATCAGGATTTTCAGGCATGTGCCCTTATTGTTGAGATTAATATAATAATTATAAAATATGTAATTTTATAATTATTATCATACAATTTTAGCTGATATTCATCAGCATTTATTTGTATGTTGTGGCTGTGAAGAAAATCAGAATCTTTGTTTTGTTTTAGTCACAAAGAAATATTTTTTTTTACAATTTCCTTGGCTGTTAGCTTTTATTTTGTGTGCTCTAGTCACAAGCTTCCTCTAATTAACATCGCCATACGCAATAGGAGGAAAATGGGTTTGATATGAATTATATGATCATTAGTTACCCCTGAAACACCATAGACTTGAAGTTCAATTATATTGTCCTTAACTGAGCGAAATTGTTGAAGGCCACTGAAGGGTCTTATTAAAAAGGTACTAATCAAATCTTCATAAGAACTTCCACCAGGCTCATGGCGGGATGCATATCAGACTAAAAAAAAAAGGATGCAGCACGGTGAAAGGGATACATAAAGAATTTCCCCATTAATCAATCCAAATTATTCCCCCGTTTCCTCTGTATGGCATGACTGGGTAAATTAATGTAGAGCACAGGCAGGACAAAAAAAAAGCGAGATGAATACGTTTGGCATATGGACCTCTCTTGTGGAGGCCCTGATAGCCTATGTGTTGATGAAGCGGCTGGGTGCGGACAAAGAAGGCAAGTTCCAATGGCGAATGCGCCCATTCGCCATCTTTTGGTATGCTGGAGTCGTTTTCTGCGCCTTTTGCAACTTTTTCACTGCCATCTACTGGGGAGAGCGGACTGCCGAGAAAACTCGTGGATTTTTCAGGTTTTTTTAAAAATTTTGTTCTTACAGTTTCTCCACCATTTTGACCCAAATTGTATAATTTATCCTGTAAAGTTTCTAGATTTCTTTGAAAAATTAGATTTCTCTTCCAGTACAGTATTTTAGGGAGGGAGAAATGAAAGGAAATTTATCAATGTACTGTACTTGAAACGTCTATTGTTCTTGGGTAATACCTGACATTATTTTCAGAAATGTTTTGTCCAAGGCTCTAAGCAACAGAACGTGTTCTTTTTTGCAATTAGAGTATGCACAAATAAATATTCTAAGCTCGTGGAGGAAAAACTTGCATCCACATTTTTGCACCATACATTTCTCACTGCTGGGGAATAAATAAATAATAACTTCATGGCAAATTTTCTCTGGACGCATAAATATTCTACTCAACAACTTTTAATAGAAGATGCCTCGTCTGTGAACCGTATTCATTACAGTACTGTACTCCATGGATTTTCCTCCACATAAGTTAAAAATGGGTTGTCAGTCTAGTCATAATTTCCATTTTTATTGCATATTGCTCTTAATATTATTGTTTATTCGTATTTTAAAAACCGGAAGTCTTCTATGTTCAGAAGAGATCATGTGCAGTTTCTCCCCAAGGGATCTGGGCAATTTTCATGTGCTGGCGACATCTGTGAAAGAAAAAGGCATCACTCCTTCATCGTTTGTATTGGATAGATAACTCACTTAATGGTTGGTTCAGTATTCTTCATGTAGATGTCGCTGAGACAAGCTTCCCAATGATAAAACTAGCTTTTCAACATTTCAAGTATGGTACTTGTGGACTCTCTACAACATTCTTCTGCAGCAATTTTCTCTATACAATGATTTTGTGTGTGGGCCCATTGGGTTATCTTCCCATTTTGCAGGGGTTCTCTACAATGGAATTTTTTCTGCAACAATTTTTTTTTGGTCCCTTGAATTTCGTTTTAGATATAGGGAGTTCACCTGTATGTATATTTTTTTAGCATGGTCAAATACCTTCATATATTAAATGCCAGATGTTGGAATCGTGGTTGACATCTTTCAACCATTGACATCAATTTAGCTCCAAAAGCTTCATTAATTTCTGAAGAACTTCATTCCCGTCCTTCCTTTGAAAAATAA
The DNA here is from genome assembly GCA_905338405.1 of Notodromas monacha. NCBI lineage: Eukaryota > Metazoa > Arthropoda > Ostracoda > Podocopida > Cyprididae > Notodromas > Notodromas monacha. Next base: position 7,930 of record CAJPEX010000235.1, on the reverse strand, counting down.
AAAAATTGAACAACAGGAGTCTGTGCTTCCTGGTGAGCGAGGTGGCCTTTGCATTTCTCGTGGCCCAGTTCCTCATGGACTACGGCTATTACTCGCTCTTCCGAGTGGCCCTCCTGTCCATGGTANATGTAGCAGTATGTAGGATTGATCTTTTTTGTGTAATTGTTTTCATAGCAATTATATTAGGGTAATCCCAGTTCTGCGCAATGCTGAATATTGCCAACATCCTTCAAAAAGTTGAGATTTTTGATAGAAAAGGATTGGACTTTGTAAAAGGGGGTTTTTAATGCCCAACCTTCATTCGGCCAATGACAATTACAGAAAACAAATTCAACCTTGAGCCAATAAAAATTGAATTTCCTTATTAAAAAAAAAATCATTCTTGGCGAAGGACTATGAAAAGAATTGGGAAAATTTGAAACTCTCCTGGGAAGCTTGACGTTTTTTACTTTTTACAATAAAACTACTCATCGAAAAATGTTTGAAATTTTCGCAAAAAATGGGAAATATGTTCCCAAGGGATGGAATTTTACTTTTAAACTTTTGAACAAGTTTAGCTCTTTGTGAAATGAGTGGAAAACTCGACCTGTAGCAAGAAAGTTTCCACTTCTCTTTGTGCCGTGTCTTAAAAATCTGAAGAAGATTGAAAATGTGTAAAACATCGTCGGGGAATTCGTTAATCGCATTTTAAAGACTTTTTAAAAATATTGAATGTTTCACTGGAATGGGACAACCCTTGTGTACTCCTGCACCCCTGATGAAATGAAATGGGATTTTAATCCCTGACCAAGAAGACTCGATGGAAGATAGCGCCTTTTCCTGGATCAGATCGGAGATGATCCATTAGCCGCGATGACATTTTATGTAGGACATGATTGATTGAAGGTAATCAGTTACGTTCATTTTATACGTGTATTTTTTTCGATTGCGGGAAGTATTTTTCTTTTAAATGGTCTCGCGGAAACGTTCGGACCGTTGACCGCCAACCATCCTCCCGCTTACGGTTCCTACTCCCATGGATCCGTCCGCCTTTAGTCGAACGTGACTCGCATCATTTTTCTTGGGTCTGCGGTTGGCATGTTTTTTTCTCGTAAACCGGGGCTCCTTGGTTCTTCCGGCAGCTGATTTATGGACAGCGGCGGATTAATGCGGAGAAAGGAGATGATCTGATGAGAAAAGTGTGTTTCTTTTTCCTTTTTCTTGCCCAAGGAGTTCACAACGTCTGCGGTTCTCTCTGTGAACCCATACGCGAATCGCGGTTTTTATTTTACAGTTGAACCTTTGTAAGTCGAACTTCAAGGGACTAGCAAAAAAATTTGACTTAGGGAGGCTTTGAATTGACCTACAATAAAAAAAACCCCTTTTTTCTGGGAAATGTGAATAAATTGCTGAAAATTGTAAAATGTTATATTCTGTGGCTGACATTTACTTCTTAAATGAGTTGAAAGAATCCTGAACTTGGAGGTAGGGTTCATTTGCCCAATCAAGTCATTCACCTCCTTTTAAAACAAATCAATATATGTTTTTATTACATTTTTTTCTTGTGTCAAGAAAATGAAAGCCAACAGGCCACAGAAAATTTGACTTCTTGAGGTTTGAGGGGAAAAGCCTTCAATTGAGGGAGGTTTTAAATGGATTAATTTTCAAGGGGATTCAGACAGGACCTGAAAAAATTTTGACTTACGGAAGTATTCAACTTAGGGAGGTTCAAGTTATCAAAGTTCATCTGCATTTTGCTCTGGGAATACTTTATAAATACTCTATGGATCAGTATAGTATATGCACTGGTTGTGTCTGATGCACCATAGGAAGTCAAGTACAGTGTGCAAATTCTTTTGAGTTGAAATTGCTGCGAACAACTTCATTTTGTGCGGAAACCCTCAGCTAAAACTCTCATGCAATGCACTTGATTTTGTTTCAACCTTGCTTAGTGCCACAAAATTGTGCCAGGACAAATGATGACACCAAATTGAAGTTTGACTGTGTGCATTTCTTGCTCATGGATTCTTTTTTGAAAGATGCCTAATTTGGATGCAAAAAAGCATTTGTATCATCTCGCACGTTTGGCAATGTTTTAAGCTTTTAATGCGGGAAAGCATTAGTATGATCAGCTCGCGCATTTGAATAAAATGTGTACAGAAGCATAGTCGCCTTGTTTGCAGGACTGTTGTGTTTCAGACGAACTTGAAAAGCGCTTCTTGTAGCAGTTTCGCGTGATTTTTAAATAAATTGCGAGCGTCAAGTATTGTGCATAAATCTCGACGCTGTCGTATCTTGAATGATACAGCATTTGAGGCCTTTCTCGAGAATTTCATTTGATTCTTCTCAAAAGGAGCAGAGGAACAAGTACTGCATCATTAATTCATCCTAGCCTGAACTAATCTGATCTGACCGAATTACTTCGACACTTGCGTTTTCTCTCTTGACCTTTGCTGGAATGGCTCTTTTTCAAAATCATTTCTTTCGAGGCTTGTGTTTCTAAGGGGCGTATCATTTTTTCAGACTTTCTGAAGCATTCTGAATTCAGCGTTCAGTTTTCTATTGCTACTTTGATTCTTAGTCGCGGATGATCGGAATACATTTTTTTGAGATTGCATTATGACTCATGTGATAAATCGAGGTTCATTTTTTCGTCACATGCCTTGGTCCGCTTAAAAAAAAAAAACTGAACCTTGATGAAAGAAAAAAAATTATGGGTGTTTTTTCAATCGATAGAAGTGAGGCGTGTCCTTCGCAAGTCAACTTCTGTCCCAATTGAATCGTTTAAAAGCGTTCTTTTTATAAGTTCAACGTTTAAAATGGATGATGTGGTCCGTTTTTCTCGGTATGGGGCCTCGCGTGTTGGACACAGTGGGCCCGGGACTGTGACGAAGCACCCATTGCAGCCTCTCGCGATGCTGATTTCGCAATTTCCCGTGAACCAAGAGCCCCTTTTTCTTTTCTTTTCTTCTTTTTTCGAAAAAATACATTTTGTTTTCCCCTTTTTCTTGCACGCGAACGGCGTTCGTCGATCTGGTAAATCCCGAATTGAAATTGGTTACGCAACTTGTCGTGAGGCTTGCAACTTTCCCTTCGCGGTGTGCACTTCATTTCTACGAGGAGTTGAGAAAGTGTATCATGATTATAATTTTGTTGTTGTTGCTTGAGTTTGAGATGCAACCCCGAAGGGTTTATTTATTCCTTTCTGTCAAATTCTAGGTTCTGTCAATGGACGCGACGTGTTTTCTGTCGCGATTTTGTGAAACACTCGAAATTCTTTATTTTGTACTCCAGTAAGAAAAAAAAAGAAACGGCAGAACACTGGTGTTTGATGCTACGTTCTCTTTTTTTTTAAGCTAATTTTTTTTGTTTGCAATGCAAGCCGGTTACAGTTTGGAAGGTCAGCGGTACATTTACTTCTTTCGTTGACAATGTTATTATTATTATTATTATTTTTATTTATTACGCGAAATACAATTTTAAATAAAGCATTAAAAACGTGAAGAATAATTTTGTGGCTGATTATTATTTTATACGTGGTGAATGAAATGGCGTTTAAATCGAGTTCTTTCATTTTATTTGATGCCAAGTTTTTCCTCCATAATGTTGTTCTAGATTTAGATCATAATGTAATGTAACTGTTGGAAAGACGATCACTAATACTTTATCGGAATGCTTTGCTGTTACTGGATTGTTTGTTTTTGCCCGAGTCGTGCTTTTCTTTTTCAGCGTCCGATTGCTTATTGAACTTATTTGATATCATTGTTTTTTTTACTCGCGTACATTTCTCCGAGTATTCAAAGCGCAGGAGAGAAATGAAATGGCGCTTTTGCAATGCATTATGATGTAAAGAATATGAGAGAGAGAGAGAGAAATGAACGCATTTTACTCGTGGAATGACGCAAGGATATGCGGATTTATTTATTCAGACCCCCTTCTCCTTTTTCGAAAGGTAACTTATGGCGAGAAGGAACGGCGGTGTTCGGATCAACATGGCTGCATCCATCTGGTGCTTTTATTTTAGGGCAGCCATGTTGACGCAGTGCATGATACTGGATGGTTTGCTCACCATTCCGTGTGCAATTTTTCTCGCAAAATCCCTCGTAATTGTATGTGCCATTCGTAATGACTCGCCGACTGCATTTTTTTGGCTGCAAGGCGTGCTCACATTATGTATAGGAAAATTCTTGCAGTTTATTTTTGAACGAGGAAGTGAAATATTTTTGCTTCGTGGTCATCAAGTATTTTCAGTCGTTCGAAAAAAAATAATTATATGTATGATGCACAATTATTTATAGAGGGAATTTTGAAACAGAAAACCGAGAAATGTTTCGCTCTTTGTTATAATGCGTAGGCTTTGGCTGAAGAATAATTTGCGATTGCTCGTGCATTAACGAAGATTCTCTCTCAAATTGCTGAATAATCCATGCAAAACTCCGCGAAGAATGGTTTGTGGTCAATTATTCAAGCTTGTTTTTGGTTGCTAATCCACAACCATTTTCCGAAATGCATTCATCTGCATTAAGCATAGCAGAATGCCACTCGATACAGCTGACGCGGGTGTTTTCCTTGCTCGTCTGTTGCCCAGGTGTTTTAGAAAGAAGATATCAGCCGTATTTTTCCATTTCCCAGCACCTTCTTCCGTGAGCAATTTCTCGCATATATTTTTTTTAATCTGAAATTTAGTACAGCGAGTCCTTCGATAACGAAATGCACGCGCAGCGAAAAATTCGCATAGCGAAAAATTCTTAGCTGGGGAAAAGTGACTCGAATGACGAAATGGTTCCACCTAGCGCAATTTTTCGGACAAAAATGCTTGCATTTCATGGAATATCAATTTAATCCACGGGATTCTCCCAAAAGTTGGAGAAAATGAGTAAGTAGGGGGACAGTTTTGGATCTTCCTGCATTTAAAATTTGAGAAATTCAGAAAGTTATGAACAAGAGTTGTCAAGATTCGTTCAATTTCATGATGAAGCATTATTAAAATAAAAACTTTCTGCTGAAAAAATTCACAAATCTTTTTGTTTATTATGGTTATTCGAACAAATCAATCAATTTCTAATATGTTCGTGAATATAAACACCCCCTAGTTTTTGAGCTTTTAAAGATAAAAAAAAGAGAACAACGCATATATAAGCGCCCATTTTTCCATTTCAGAAGTTTGAAAATTCGGAATTCTTGCATAAAATTTGCATATTGTGCAATTTGCGTAAATATATACGTCTGCATCAAGAAATCTTCCTGTTCGAGGCCCACACAAAACGATTGAATGCTTCTTTTCTTAGTTTCTTTTGAATTTTAATTATCGTAATTAAGAAATGATTAGCTTTCAGCACTTCGATGAGTGAGCCATTCACCGAAAGATAAGAGCAATTTTTACACTTTATTTCACTGTTTTTCCTTTTCTTATGAAAATCTGAATTTCGTAAGAAATTTTAGGTTCCTGGAAAGTCAGAAAACCGGAAAGTGAATTGATGATTGTATTCGCTTTATTAAATGATTTTTAATTTTTTTGCATGGCAAATCTTGGAGGGGAGTGGGTGGTGCTTATATTTGCGTAAATTCGGCACATCGCAATCTGAACACGCTTCGTATATACCGAAACGCATCCAGGAAAGGATTAGTATCAGTGCACTGTGTCAATGCATTATTTCGAAATGACTTCCAGAGAAATACATTTGTTTTATTTTTATTTTTTCGAGTAGCCAGGCTCGCAGCAGTGTCCTACTTGAATTATTACCGGGGTACCCGCATTGTCATTGCGGGATGTATTGATAGCCATCAATAAGTGACGGAATGCGGCGAAATTTCCCCGTGCAGTCAACCGGACGGACCATCATTTCGACGCACAAATACATACGTATTTCATCACCAAAAAATAAAAAAAAACCGTGAAATGAAAACCCCGTAATTTCACCTCGCAAAAAAAAAAAGAAAAAAAAGACGTGGTCCTATTTGGGAAAGGGAAGAAAATTCCAGCAGAGGAATAAATCCGTCTTACCAAAGTTCCCCACCTTGCGATAAGTTTTCTTTCCTCCAGTTTTCGGTTGCTATGTGCGTGTGGTGTGAGATGGAATGGAAAAGAGCGCGAAAGGAGAACGTTATAAGGATAAGCTTGCCCGGAAACTTGTAAGCTGTATAGCAAAGTAAGATGTAAAAAAAAAAAA